>JAATLQ010032529.1:0-14508 GCA_013421005.1 Heliconius erato x Heliconius himera
ATCTCCAATAAAACTTCCTTGCTGTGGTCTACACACTCTATATTTTAGTAATAGTATCACGACTACACTTTTATACGTCCGTTCGTTATCACTTCCCAACACAGACTGCCCCGAGCCAATATGCCGACCGCCCGATCTCAACTCCGTTGGTGTTGCCATTATCAAGTATTACAAGATTAAATCAGTTTAATAATTTAAATTATTATTTATTTATTTTTAAAAACAAGAGAACCTTACATCAGTAACCCTTGGAGATATTGAGTTGAAATTCAAACCAATATACTTAGATATACGGCCCCATGATTTCCTGAAAAAAAAAATAATAGTTCAGGAAAAATCTGAAAACTATACATTTGTATTTAAATCCAAACCCTGTTAACCTAGAATTATGAAATTTAGCACCTAGATTTGATTTTGACTGGTTAGGAAAAAATTGTAGATTATACATTTGTGGTTAAATACTAAAACATAATAGTCTTAAAAGGGGGGCAAAATTTAGTATTAAAGCCGCTAGTTCAAGTGAGATCTCTTTCTCAACAAAGCAAGAATTTCAGAATAAAAAAGAATTTCAGAGCAGAGCAGAACATTGATGGCAGAGGGAACCTAGTGTTAAGGCACTCAGTTCCCCATTTTTCGCAGAATTCTGGAGGCACTCCATGTTGAGTGGCAGAACTCAACGCCGCAACACCTATTGGTTTTCACACTTTGTGGCACCTCCGCCACGTTAGATAATTATAAATTTATAAGTATATACTAATACAATGTGACAAAGGTAATAGTAATAATAATCACATCATGGGAATAAAATATTCGATATTTAAACAGTAGGAGTTAAACAATATTAGAGAAAGCATTAATTTACATCCTTTTTACTATTAGTGTTCATAAAATTTAAAGTTAAAATACAAAGAAGAAGTTATTGTGCAGTAGTACACAATATAGGGCGAACGAGTTACGAGTATTAGCTGTAGGAAGCGTTCCAATAGCTTGCGGCAATCACCGGCTAAAACGTATTTCTCAATTCGTGAGAGAAAAAGCTGTTTCATGTTCCTTTCTACAAAATATGACAGGTTTAGGTCTATAATTAATTCGTAATCGTAATTTATACAACGATACCCTATACTTGATGTAGATCATCATCACTTTTTTTTATCAGCTTCATCCCGCACACAGGTACGCAGAGGGAACCTAATGTTAAGACACTCCGTTCCCCACTTTATGCCAAATTCTGGAGGCATTGCGTGTTGAGTGGCAGAGCTCAACGCCGCGCTTAGTCTCGACACCAGAGCGAAGAAATGGAAACATAAATTTAAGTAAATATTTCATCTCCTCGAATGGGGATCGAATCCACAACCAGTCGATTTTACAGTCACACTTCGTGCCGCTGCGCCACGACTGGCCTCAAACTCATTACTTTATCATTTTCAAAATATGGCGATTGGTTGTAGCTGTAGTGAATTTTAATTACTGTTATGTATTTGTCACTTGCCAGTTTAGGACAAATCGATTGACGTAAGAATCATTAAAATTGGCCAAGGCGTTTGGTCTCTACAACTCCAGATAGGAACGCACAATACATATATTTGGAGACCTATAACTCTTCGAGATCTGATATTTAAATGATTCCCGATTGTTAATCCTAATAAACTATTGGGCCTGTTTTTTTTCTTTTTAGTTTTATGCAGTCAGGTTTTCATGTTTTTTTATTATTATATCACCTACCATATCATTTACGCATCTCAATTCGAATGCATTTCCAATCTAAATTTCAAAATCAAGAGATACTTTCGACCGTGTAGCCATTTTACTTTTAAGTGACTAGTAATTTCATTAAAATATTCTTTTCATAATCTCAAAATAAAATAATATTTATTCTAAGCGATGTATCGTTTAAGGCGATTAGAAGATGCGCTCACTTTGTGAATCACATAATTATGTCTACTTCATATTAGTTAAAGTAGAAAATATTAATCAGTAAATGACGTATAAGAAATATAGTCAACAAACTCACTTTTTTTGAGGCCATCGTGGCATAGGAGCACAAGAGTGTGACTGTAAAGCGAGGTTCGATCTTAGTCGGGGAAATAAATTAAAATATATTAATCTTTTCATTCTTTCGCTTTGGCACCGAGGAAAAATCCCTTCGTTTCTGCACTCAACACGCAATGCCTCGAAAAATTGGACTGAAATTGAAGAAAAGAATGTCTTAAGATTAGGTTCCCTGCGCTATGTGGGGTACAGCGTAAAGCTAAATAATAACTATAATCAAATTATCCAAAATAAAAATACCATTAAGTCCATACATTCTCTTGTTGATGAAGAAGAGAAATACAAAAACTATATATACTTCAACTACCATGTGACCAAAACTATTCAATGATTTTTATAAAAAATCTGCACAATATCAGAAAAAAATGCAAAACTGTAAAATTCTATATATGTTGAAAAGTACAACGGGTTGTTCTGAATAAAAACTACACTAGTTGGAAAAAAATATTTGCAGAGCCGATAAAACAAAGTGGAAAATAATGTTCTCGTCGAAACATTTAATGTATCTCACATTTCAGTGCTCAGGTGTTCTCCGTACATGGTGGCGAAACCACTAACTTTTCACTTAAGCGTCTGTTGTATTATAAGTTGAGTCAAAATGCTGCCTGGAGGATTGGATATTTACAGGAGTTTTGTTGTGGAAGTCATAAAACTTGATAATTTTCTACAGATGACAATATTTCTAGACTATAGAAACAGAGAACAAAATAATAGGCTCATTTTCTCCTGTTTCATTATTGTTTAGGATAATATCACATCAGTAATATAAAATTAGGAGGCCGATGTAACGCAGGGGCACAAGGATGCGACTGTAAATGGTTACGGGTTCGTTCTCATTCAGGGAATGAAATATTTAATATTTTCATTTTGTTGCTCTGCAACGATGCAAAGCGTGGCGTTATGTTCCACTATCTATGAAAAAATATAAGAAATTAAAAAATGTTTTGTAACAAGTGTGTGTATACACATAACCATCTCCATTAATACACTGTTGCACGATATAAAGTTTTGAGACTTTTATAATAGAATCATAGCATTTGCATTGAAAGCACAAATATTTTCCTTTCTAGCTAAAAGTATTTCATTTTATGCAACATATTAGGTACGTGTATACTAGCGAAAGGAAGATAAAATAATAATTTCTTATTTGTCTATCGCAGCGCGTATCGAATTAATTTTATATGTACTCCTCTAATAATAAATAATGATCTTGGGTGTATACTAACTCAGGAATAACTTTAGGGCCTATCGTATAGGGTCACAATCTTGCGACTATAAATGGGACAGGTTGTGGGTTCGATTTCCATTTGAAGAAATGTAATATTTAATATTTCCATTCCTTCTCTCTGGTAACGACACAAAGCGTGCTCAAAGATGAGCTCCACCACTCAATACGCAATGCCTCCGGTATTCAGCGGACAATGGGAAACGGCGTGTCCTAATGGGAACAAAGTGTCTTAACACTAGGTTTCCAGGTTCCCTCTGCCTACCGTGCAGGATACAGCATGAGTAAAAGAAATGACGTATTTTTTAACCACAATGTTTTTTTTAAATGTTTTACCGAAATATAAATAATACATATAAATTGACTTAAAATATGCATAGTCTATGCATATTTTAAGTCAATTTTATGGCTGTCTTCGTGTTCTAAAGTCAGATTTGGCGGTTGTATATTCAATCTCCACTCAAGTAGGCTTCCACTAACATTATGGCATATAACTTTATCTAAACCAACTTCGTCGATAAAATGTGCAACTGTAAATTTATTACAATTTTGCAATTAACAATAACCTTTGAACTAGAATAAAGCTGTATTTGCTATTGCCGACAATGAAATGGTAAAGACTTATACAAAACTGCAGCTATCTGTCAAAATAGAATAGTTATTATTGGCAGGGTGCGTAGTACTAGGTGACAGTATTATAAACGCTCGCAGCGCTCATGGTGGCCAAAAGTAGAAAAAATTTTGGCTTTGTCACTTATTAATGTCAAAGCAATCTGTTCGACTTATCGTTTTACTAAGTTATTAAAAATGACTCACAGCAGTTGCAGTTATTCTACAATGCAACATATATATTTACATGTAATAGATATATTTATAGCGAAGTATGTGATGCAGAAATACAAACAGACATAGACAACTCAACTATTTATATAAAAATTACAATAAAATGAAGAACAAAATATGTAATACCCCTTAAAAAACATACACAGATGTGGCGACTTCGACAAAAAATATATATTTTACTGGGTTTTCATCTATCTGTAATGATGAGCAACTTACAGATCTTGCAGGTGTAACATTCAACAATTTACAATTATTATTGAAAACATTAGCAACCAATCACAAATACAGTATTAATAGTTTTTTTTTATTTTAATTACTTTTTTTCTTAAATCACATTTCGTTTCGTTCACGTTTTGATATTATAATAATCATTTATTTAGAAAATAAATTATTATAATAATATCAATACTAGGTAACTACTATACTAACTACCATTAAATTTGCTTTGTTTCCTTGTTTTTCAGTAAAACTACAACTAAAAAAGTAGTAAACAAATTCTGATATAACCAAAATAAAACACAATTTTGAATAGAGATTACTTACCTCTCCCAATTTGAATAACCAGAAATGATTTATCGACACTTTTTCCACCCAAATCACAGTAATTAAGTAATATAAATGAATTTCAAACAATCCCGCCATCATATGTCAAAGCGTCAGAGCTCACAAATTTGCGTACGCTGGGTGTCGCTGTAGTCGTGCACGGTGCCAATACAGAGTGGAAGTGTCAGCACCACTTTAAATGAAACTTAACTTTTAACTTTTTAACTACTCCATAAAAGCCTAATACAATTATTTTTTTTCCTAAAAATGAAAAAGTATTTTTTTCAAACAAAATAAAAAATAAAATAAAACGCCATTTGCCAAGAACGACGCACGCACAAATAAACCTATCAAAGGAAAACCGCCGCATACGCCTCATTGAGTCATAGGTACTGGCGGCAAACTACAAAGTTTATTTAACCTTTAGTCGTTTTTTTGTAGTAGTATGCGTTTACACTATTCGTATTTTTGCGTAACTGCGTCACACGAAATACAGATATGGATAAACATCCTGAAATGAAAAAAAACTCCTGCGTCTAAACTGTTCAGTTATCTTGATTAATTTCTTTAGGGTTTGAAATATTTTACCCTATATGCTGTTTCCATAAAAGGAGCGTTGAGGCA
This sequence comes from Heliconius erato x Heliconius himera, assembly GCA_013421005.1. Classification (NCBI taxonomy): domain Eukaryota; kingdom Metazoa; phylum Arthropoda; class Insecta; order Lepidoptera; family Nymphalidae; genus Heliconius; species Heliconius erato x Heliconius himera. The sequence continues at coordinate 5,285 of JAATLQ010032529.1, forward strand.
ACGATTCCAGCCTGTATAAAAATAACTAACTCTTTTAATGAAAAAATATAAATGTTTGTTCGTGTAAATTTATTAAGAGAAAAATCAATAAATAAAGTATTATGTATGTTGTTTGTTATTGTGTTCTCTCTGCAAATCCTGCTTTGGGGGAAAGAATATGAAGCTGCTACTATAGTAAAATTTCCGAATAGAATATCATACAATTATATGTCATAAAAAATACTATGTGAGTCATAACTATGGCTGAATTTCCAACGTACATTTTACCTCGATTATTGTTAAAATAATTGATAAACTCTACTCGAATGGCTAAAAACGGATTTTTTTCCCATTAATTAATTGAAGTAAGTAATTGATAAATATTTTTTATTTTAATCGAAAACTTTTAATAATATACGTCCATATTTATGAAAGCCATATATGTTTGGTACATTCTATGAATCAAATTAAAGCAAAAATAATTATAAATAACAAATATAAATTATTCTTTAATTTTTTTATTATCAATATTATAATGAATTTTATAACTACCTACACTTATAATTAGGTATCTCCCCTGTCACTCCTTATCTATTTACATCTGTTATAAGACCGTTATTTGCGCGCTTACCTTATGGGATTAGTTAGACCCTCGCCACACGGTACGCGCTCGAGTAGGAAGTTAACAATAAATAGCCCGCGTGGGAACTACCTTACTCCACCTTTGTATGTGTTTCATGTAAGTGTTTTGGCGCAATCTTTTGTAACTATAACTATGTATAATACTTGTGTAAAATAACAGGAAACGTATGAAATGAAAATGTAAAATTTTTCGATAAGATAATTTACAGTTTTCTAGTCTCTTCGTCACAGTAAAATAGCACTATTTCGACGTTTTATATTTCAAGCGACGTAAAAGACTAAAAATAAACTATACATTCGATTCACAACATTTCAAAAAATTATATTCATACGAAAAAATAGAAAGCTATGTTCAAAAACTAATATTGATAGCTAAGTCATTAACCTTTAAAGGCTATATAGGTGTAAAAACATCCAGGTCCATTTCATTTTCAGTCGCTAAACTTTTTAATTTTTGTCACAACGCTTTGCACTTTTGTGTATCCTTTTGAGTTGTGTGTTGAACACGTATGAAAAGTAGTCGTTCGCACGCATAATTTTCACCACACTCTCTCCTGCTTCCCTTCTGGGTGTATCGACACCCATAATAGTGTAGTCTAGTCATAGTGCCCTATGGATTAACAACGTGAGTGTTTACCTATTTTAAGATTTTTATTGAATTACGCATGCAAAATGGAGACTTACCATGTACGATGAAGTTTTATTTTTGAATTACCTCTATCTCTAGTCTACTAAAGTAGTAGTAACTAATATCTACAAAAAAATAAAATTAAAGTCTGTGTAAATTAAGGTGTACTAACATTTGCCTAGAAGTCGACTGACGAAGAGAGGTTATTAGAAGAAGATATTCAAGATCAATACGACTGTATTATTTTTAATATTATATTTTTCACAAAACTTTTAACGTTAGATAAAAATAAGAAAATATTTTCCACTATAAGTAGGTATTTCATAGTCTATCATATATTCAAATGTAGGCAATCATAATCAGCACAATTGTACTCTCGCATCCGGCAAGCGTCTAACACGCGACATCGAAATGTTACAGCTTTGATTAAAGGCAAATTCAATACTATAGAACAAATAATGCCCTTTAGCGATGAGTAAACCCTTAATCCTTTGTCATATAAGAAAATCACACCCCAAAACAAATATATTCAAATTCAAAAGAAAAAAATAGCCTTCTTTTTGTCCGCACACATAGGGTAGGTAGAGGGAATCTGGGAACCTAGTGTTAAGACACTCCCATTTTCCCATTGAGAAACTTCTATTCCCCACTTTGGGAAAGTCAACGCCGCGTTCTCTCTTTACCGAGGGAAGAAAATTATCAAATATTTCATGACCTCTAATGGGAAAAGTATGCACAATACTTCGCGTTTATAGTTCCACGCACAAGCGTGCGCCACGATTGGCCTGATCTTCAATAGAAAACAATATTTTTGTAAATTTTATTAAAATTTATAAATATATTGATAACTTTACTATCTACTAGCTCCTCTGAATCAGTGGAACAATTTAAACTGATTGGAAACGCCCGTCAGTCGCAATAAATTATTATTTTCTTTTACCCGCTTGTAGCGAAGGCGAAGCGCGGTGTTGAGTACCGCAACTCGAAAAACAGTGTTAAATTTAGGTATAAAGTGGAAAAAACATGGAGTATTTATATACTAGGTTCCTCCTGCTAAACAAAAAACGTTGACCTAAGAAAAATATTAATAAACTAAATAACGATTTTTTGATTTAATGTGGGTACTAAATAATAAAACTAAGTACTAATGTTTTGTTATAGTGATAATAATTATATGCACATTTGCTGATATTGTATGTCATAGACGGTTGACACAAAATTTTAGCTCGACTGTATGATGTAACTGATGTGGTAAGCCAAAGTGGACAAATATAATTCTATACCATAATAATATTTGCAAATCACTCTTCCTTTCATATATCGTGTACGTGTTAGTGAAACAAAAAGAAACATATGATAAATACAGCTTATTACACTAAAAAAGATATATAAAAATAAGTAAATCTTTATTTATAATAATATCGTAACTGATCGGTGTCTGTACATGGAAGATATATCAGAAATGCTAGGTGTATTTTATCAATGTAATAGAGTCCAAAACAATAACTTTTTGTGTGTATGTTTGCTTTGAAATAATTTCCCAAAAGACTTGAACAACAATTGATTAAGTGCATAGCCGTATAGACAACCATACTAAAATATAATACAAGCGGGCAAAGCTACGCGGGGGCCGCTAGTCTAACCTATGTAGATATTACTTTTGAAATCTGCTCACAAAATGCTTCGGAGCTTAAAAATAATTTCCAATCGATAAATACGCGATAAGTTGTGAGTTCGATTCCTATTCAAGGAAATGTATTTTTTTATATTTTCATTTCCTCTTTCTGATAACGAGACAAAACGCGGCGATACGAAAGTGAAGTGGCGAGAACGGAGTGTATGAAAACTAGGATCCCAGGTTCCCTCTGTAAACACCCGCTATGTGCAGGATAAAATAAATAATAAAACATTGTATCAATTGTGTGTGGCTTATTTATTCATAGCCACTGCCCGTAATACTTAACCATTTAGTTCAATCATCGTTTTCTATGAAAACAAATAATTTAAATATTATTTATATAATACGTAAATACTCCTTTCGAATAAAACTTTTTCGGTTAACACGCAACTAATACACCAATTTTTGCAATATCTATTACACTAAAAGTTATCACCATTATATACCTAACATAAAATAAATTCACATTTTGTTAATAAAAGTTCATAAACTCATACACTGCAAACAGTAGATAGTGTGTTGACTAAGTATTGGAGTGAAATGTAATTAAATTTTGTTCAATTATCGGCTAAAATTTTCGCTTAATAACATGCAAATACTAACTTTAGTATAAGTTCAGTAAGCATTCTGCCATTTGTTTTGCTGTTCAGCAATATTATATTACATTATTTTTTTTGTTTTATTAATCTAGCTCATTCGTGTTTTTATTTATTTATGCATACATCTTTGAAAATAATAATATATGTACAAAAGGCGGGCTAAAAAGCATTCTCTACAAGCCAACCTTGTGTGGAAAATAGTTGTGTAGGTGTGCTCAATTTAATTTAAATAAATAAATTAATACGCTAACTAAAAATACATTACAATACAATATGATATATATAAAATACAAAATATTACAAAACATATACGTTAATATATAAACTATAATAAAATAAATGACATAAATATTTAGTCTACAGAGTGGAAGCGTCTGCGCTCCTTTTAGGGAAACAGCATATAGGATGACATATTTTAAACCCATACCTAAAGAATTTAATCAAGATACCTCAACAGTTTAGACGTAGGATTTTTTTTTCATTTCATGATGTTTATCCATACCTGTATATCGTGTGACGCAGTTACGCATAGATACCAATAACGTAAACACATACTACTACAAAAATACTAATAAGCGTTGCAAACTACCGCTTTTCATTCTCAAAAAACGTACTAGAAAGAGAAAGGGATCTCGTTCTATTTCACGCAATTCAACATCGTCGCTTTGATAGGTCCATGTGCGTCATTCTTGACAAATGGAGTTTTAATTTACAACGATAATTTTATAAATTTTTTGGTTTGATAAAATCACTTTTTCGTTTTTGGGAAAATTTCTTTTGTGGTCTGATGTGGTGATGACAAAAACATTTTGTATATATGTTTTTAGTTTTATTCACGTGTTTTTAGTTATATATATTTTTTAAAGCCATGGGTCACTCAATATTTTAATTTTCTCTCGTATACATTTGAGGACAGCGTGGCGCATTAGCACAAGCGTGAGACTGTCAATGCCCGTCGTATTTATGGGTTCGGTTCAAAATTCTGGGAAATGAAATATTTATTTAGAAAACGTATAAAAATTCGAACGTAGCGGAACTCGAACCCTAACCGAAAGTTTTATACCCTTGTTACAACTTATTTATGTTGTTAGCATCTTTGTAGGGAGATTTTTACAAATTTCAGCGATGAACAAAGTGACTTAACACTAGATTCCATCTACATACTATAAATTCTGCCTGCAGAATATAAATTTGAAACAATTCAACCCAACTGAATCGAAATTTGACTGCAGGACATTAATTATATTAATATAACAACAAAACAAAAACTAAAAACAATTACATAAAAGAAAAAGATAGCGGCACGAGCGTATCATTCCTCTAGAGTAAGCCTTTGAAAAACGTTCCGGAGCACACAGAAACTATTTATCGTCTTTAACTGCTATAAAAATGTGGGAAATACACATTAGTATGACTGAAATGAAGCGCGCGAGGAGCATCCGAAAGTGTTCAGAATATTGCTATTCGTGAGGCACGTAACAATATTTTGATGCATGTAACAATTTAACTGTAATGATGATTTTAAACAAAACTTTTTTTCTGCTTCACGCTGTATCCCGCATGTAGCAGGATGGGCAGAGGGAGCTTGGTGTTAAGACATTACGCTCTCCATTTTCCGTCGTGTTCTGGAGGCATTGCGAGTTAAGTGGCGAAGCACAACGCCGCACACAGGTGAAATTTACACGATTGATGGCCAAAATTCAAAAAATAAAGTTTCTCTAATTAAAAAATAGTAAACTTAATTACCTACAAGACTTCTTTATCTATCTATTGGTTGCTAGTAAAAAGCTTGAAACTTTTTATTTTATTACTTACATAGATCAACAATACAGTCATTGCTTGAAGGAATGATTTAGTATCATTTTGCATTTTTTTTAAATCACGTTTGATATTTATTTAGTTGATATTAGAACTTAACCATTATGGATTCTATACCTTCAGGTAAACGTATTTACAAAAATACAATAAAATAGTTAACATTCATTAGGATTGCGAAGATATGCCGTTTTAAAGTTAAGGCCTTATTTCATTAAATGATTTTTACACTTATAGTAAAAATGTTTATACTTTAACGCGCTTTACCCGTATTTTTATATTATTTTAATAGTAAATTCCAGTGCCTTTTATATGGTAATAAATTTGGCTGCGTCTGCTTGCGACAACTGTAAAGAATGAAATTATAAAAATATTAATAACCATTTTCAGACGATTCCTATTGTACTAGTAGGATACCAATTATATTGGAAAATTGGAAAATTTTTACTGATGAATGAATGTAATGACCACGGAACTCGACTACTTTAAAAACAAGTAAAGTCTTATCCTCAAGATTATATATTGAATACATAAATATTGAAGTAGATTTAAAATTATATGATTTTTTTGTATGGATATGGTAATTAAATATTTTTTTTTTCTTTACCCATTAAAATAGAATACACTCATGGAAAATATTATTTTCGATCAATTAGAGCAATATTTAAACATAATTATAATATTGACCAACATTTAAGTAAATTTCACCTATGTGCGCCGTGCTTTTTGACACCAGAGCAAAGAAATGAAAATATTAAATATTTCATATCCTCGAATAGGAATTGAACCACATCACCTGTTGCGTCTACAGTAACACACTTATGTCCTCCGCCTCAAAGTGAACTTTTTGTATTGACATAGTTTATTGGTAAAGACCAGAAATATAATATATTTTCATATAGTTTTTATTTTATTTTATATAGTAATACAATAATTATTTTCTTCAATTGAAATCTAAGAAAGTGGCTGACACAAGCAATAGCTGTGAGTTCAAATTTCATATGCAAGAATGCAAAATCAGTTGTGAATACAATTTAACAATACTTTATTTTAAATAAGATATTGAGGCTGGCTTGGCAGCACAGCTTGTGACTGTAAAAGCGAAGGCTGTGGGTTCGATCCTTACTAAAGATAATTAATTATTTTCACTTCCTCGCTCTAGAAAGAAGAAAACGTCAACATTGAGTTTCGTGATTTAACACTCAATATCTCTAAAATTCTGCGGAAAGTGGGGAACGTAGAGTCTTAACATAAAGTTCGTCCTCTATGACTTAAAAACAGAACATAAATTAATATTTAACTATAGTGATAGATAATGCTAATTGAATCTCCTAAATGCTGCTAAATAAATTCTCTTGAGTGTTATACATGTTTAGTCATGATAATCCACATATTTATTGAAAATGCCCATATATTTCTATTTATGTTAGACTAACAGAATAACTGAATATTTAACATATGCACACACAACGTCAGCCGTCCGTCACATTTTTAGGATACAAAGCTGTTTCCTGTGTAACAATGGCGGTTATTGATTTGTGACAATTCCACACTGACCAGAGTGACTCTACGTATTGGTTTTTATCGAGTGTTAGATGTTTTATTATAGAAATTATATTGGTCTCTTTTGTTGTTTACAGTGAAAAAATTGGGATTTTCAATGAAAAATTTAGCAAAATAAAGAAGACTTAAAATATGCTAAGATAATAAAAATTTAACATCACTGTCAACAAAACACTTTTATGTCTCGATTTCCCAATTTAGACAAAACTATTACAATATCAAGTTGGTCAATTCAAGAGATTTACTCGCCTTCATTTAACAGACCATCCGAGCGTGTTGAGGAGTTTTGCAGGATGCTGCCTATCCTAACATTTGTGATTCAGGAAATTCATATTTTTATGTAATAAAAATATATTAATGACAAAATACTGCTACACTAAAATAACTTTGATGCAAAAGACGAAATTTCACTTATTAGAATATAAATGTTTTATTTGACCTCCTTTAAAAAACTTATGAGTATGGATAGGATTTTTTAGCTTCGGGCTATACCTTCCACATATCAGGTTAGACTATAACAAAACGTACACTAGCTAGTTAGGGCAACTTAAAGCCACAGATTGTCTAACTAAGCTAAGGAAATACTAACAGGTTAATTTCATTATTAAAAATGTAAATATTTCATTTTAAAACTAATGGAAGTTCAATTTTGAACTTGCAATTATTAAGAAGAAATTTAAAGACAAAATGATAGCAATAAAGCTGGAGATTTCATTTTAAAGTTAGTAGTAGTGTATAATTTGCAAAGTTTGACAATACTCGCGGCAGAAAAATCTAGCCGTTATTTCTAAAAGTAAAAAGAAAACACTTGGGTGTTGCAGAAAAAGAATACGTAGAATAACATTTTGTGCCTGAAAGCCACATTTATGGACGTTATATTTAGAATTATTTTTTTTTAAATTTACTTTACGAATTTTGTGGGAAAGTTTAAAATTTTTTACTATCATGTAACAATTATTCAATTCTCCATTATGTTGTATTGGATTTAAACTGGATGCGTATAAATTGCATTAAATATATTATTTTTATACTATATGTACAGACTTTTAATTTCTGTCAAAAGAATTTCTTTGATTTATTCGAATTTATAGTTTTTTACCACATACAATAAATGTAAAAACAAAGAAACAAATAATAATTTACCAAAATAAAGCTTACAACTGCCTACTGAAAAGTAATATTTTGTTGAAATATGAAAAGACTTACGTCACGTGTACAGTTTCGTACCTAGGGACTAAGCACATTCGAGCAAGCTTCAACGACCGTCGCCGTAATGAATGTGAAATCCAGATAAATATACGTTCCCTCTACAATACATTCTGTCACTGAATTAAAATGAAGAGAATTTTATTGTAAGTTAAAATTAAACTTGAATTAATTATATGACAAAGATTATGTCGTGTTAAATCCATTGTTACTTTCGCGGTTTCAGCTTTTTACTTTTCTGTTTATTTAAAACAGAAAGTAAATTTCTGTGTTGAAAACAGAAAGTAAATTTCTGTGTTGAAAACAGAAAGTAAATTTCTGTGTTGAAAACAGAAAGTAAATTACTGTGTTGAAAACAGAAAATAAATTTCTGTTTTCAAATAAAGAGATAATCTTACTTGGTACATTTGTTCATCTGTATCTTTTTAGTTTCAATGTGATGAATGATAAATTAATTTTAACAAAAAAAACTTTTCTTTCCTAAGTGTGGAATAACACTTTAAAAATGTTTAAAAATATTTAAAAAATAGTTTCTCTCTTGCCAAACGATAAATCTTAGTAATTATCTTTGAGCAGCGGAAATTTGTAAAAATCTCCCTACAGAGATGCTAACAACATAAATAAGTTGTAACAAGCATATAAAAATTTCGACGCAGCTTGGCGAGAACGCATGGCTTAGTGGTCAGAGCGCCTGGTCGGTTTCCAGGAGGCGCGGGTTCGAGTCCTGCTGCGTTCAAAATTTTTATACGTTTTCTAATTAAGTAAAAAAAACTGACTTCAAACAATGAAATAAAAAGTAAAAAAAAATTACATAAAGTAAGCCGAAGCAAAAAATTATCTCTATATATATATATAATAAGACAGTAAAAATATTTTGTCTGTACATTTAGTAATTTTGATTGAAATGGATAGAGGGACACTTAAAAAGACTAATAGAAAGCAAAAAGATTTTTTTTGAATTTCTTGTCTGTCTGTCTGTCTGTCTGTCTGTCTGTCTGTCTGTCTGTCTGTCTGTCGACATATTGTTGTCCGCATTTTTCTCTGAAACTACTGAACCGATTTACTTGAAAATTTCACCAATTGCTTTGTTTTAACTCAATTTAGGTTCTAAAGT
>JAATLQ010032530.1:0-14522 GCA_013421005.1 Heliconius erato x Heliconius himera
TAAAACAAAGCAATTGGTGAAATTTTCAAGTAAATCGGTTCGGTAGTTTCAGAGAAAAATGCGGACAACAATATGCCGACAGACAGACAGACAGACAGACAGACAGACAGACAGACAAGAAATTCAAAAAAAATCTTTTTGCTTTCTTTTAGTCTTTTTAAGTGTCCCTCTATCCATTTCAGTCAAAATTACTAAATGTACAGACAAAATATTTTTACTGTCTTATTATATATAGAGATGAACGCCGGCTGCAATTAATCTGTAATCTGTAAATTTAAATAAAAAAAATAATGTTAATTTATCAAAAAAATATAATTTTTATTTAAGTCTTCCTTTGTATTATACAAAATAAGGATAATTCAGGGATAATAGTTCAATTCATAAAAGTATGCGAACTTATCAATGTTTTCTTATATATCATGGCTACGCATATACACATGGCATACGCTATCTTGTAAAATTCACAGGCAACCAGTTATTTTTTCAATCAAAAACGTAATGAAATTGAGTTTAAATTTGATTTAATGAATATATTTGTTGATTTAAATAACATACAAAAAACGGCTTATATTTAGTAGAACGATTGTTATAGATTAAATACGGCGTTAGTTAGCGATACTGAAAATTGTATTGGAACCCAACGCCGCAATATCCCTATGTTTTGCATATAGTTAGGAGCAGTCACATGTCACTCTTTCTAAAAATCTTTGAATTCAAACGAAAAGTAGATAATAAAGTGTTTTGACATCGAGTTCTTTCTACCACTGTGAAACTGAAAAAATGTATATATTTTTTAACATTTTTAAAGTGTTATTCCACACTCAGGAGGCGCGGGTTCGAGTCCCGCTACGGTCAAATCTTTATACGTTTTCTAAATAAATATTTTTTATATGTATATTCTTTTAGCTGAATTTGGCAGCTTGGACTGGTCGCCGGATGAGAAACAATTAGTTTATGTCGCTGAAAAGAAAGTAAAGAAATCTGAACCATTCATCAAAAGGAAACCAGCAGAAGACAAGAGCAATGTCGACAAGAAACCTGTTCCGGTATTTGAGTTACTTTATTTTGATTAGTATTTTCTATTTTAAAATACTAGCAACCCGCCTCGGCTGATTGAGCTTTACATGTATTTACTAATCTGTATTTGTTTTTCTAATAACATTATTATTAAAAAATAAAAATAAATGAATCAGCTTCACGCAACTTGTATCCCGCACGCAGGAGAATTCTGGAGGCACGCCGCACTTTGCTTCGACACCAGAGCGATAGATGAAATATTTACTTAAATTTATAAATATAATTTTAAGTAAATATTTCATCTCCTCGAGTGGGGATCGAACCCACAACCAGTCGGTTTTACAGTCACACTTTGTGCTCCTGCGCCACGCCTGGCCTCTATTGTTATTAAAAAGAGAATATCTATACATTGAAAATTAAAATTAATATAATAGCGAAAACAGCACGTTAATTGATGAAACCGTTTTTGAAATAACCGTGCATAAACGCACACACAAACAGACAACAATTTTATAGACTATATTGTTTTATGATTATTATGTTGATAAAAAAATCCTCAAGATATGTAGATAGATCTCTGTGTTTCAACACTGAATAAAACTTTTTTCTTTTTTAACTTCACTCACATAGCAGAGTATGCGGAGGGAACTTTTGACACTCCGTTCCCATTACGACACTTCTGTTCCCCAGTTTCCGTCGAATTCTAGAGGTACTTTGTTTCATTTATTTATGATTTCTTCTTATAACATTTAATTTAACTATTGCAGGGTGAAGAACATTTGTATAGAGAAGATTGGGGGGAACAGTTAATTGGGAAGTATCAGACTGTCGTAGTTGTATGTAATGTTGATGAAGAAAAATTCACCATTTTGGAGAATATTCCAGAAAATTGGTGCCCGGGACAGGTGAGAAAAAAATATTTTAATATGTATGCTGTATCCTGCATAAAGCAGAGGCAGAGGAAGCCAGAGAACCTACTGTTAAGAATCTCTGCTTCGTGAAACATTTTTTTAAAGAAATATTTTTTTTATTAAAATCTTAATATGAAGTTATATACATACTTTCAAATTAATTGGTAGATGTGTCTAAGTGAGAAAATGTTAGACTACAAACACGGTTGTGGTCAATTCGATTTCCATCCTAAATAATGATTTATTTAATTAATTATTTTTATTTCTCCACTGCAGTAAGTCTTGACACTATGTTCCCTATACTTACGTAAGGTAAGTAACGTGAAAATATAAAAATACAAAATATATATTTAATGTCACAATGGTCTCAAACAAAAAACATTTAATGTATTTTTTGTGTTTTTCTAACTTTTTTTGTCAAAAGGTTCGATTTACTCCATCCGGCGATGGTATAGTGGGGGTAGCGTGGGACATATCGGGTGTGAGGAGACTGGGGCTCATCTACTGTACCAATAGACCCAGTTATATATTCTGTTCATCTCTTAATGGCGGATTGAGTGAGTTTATATTGTTTCTTCTATTTAGTTTTATACAAACTACTCATTAAATCTTTTCATTATAACGGGTTCCCTTTTAAGTGTTATGTGAAGGGGTTGGTTCCTACCTTTCCATAAGTTCCTCTTTTGGGATTTTGTTTTAATGTATCGTTAAGTTGGTGAAACAATGACGTATTATTCTCTCCACATACATTGATATATTTAATTCATTTTTTATATTACAATTACATCACTGTTGCACCGAATGAGCGATATGTATATATATGTGTTTAGAGTACAAATAAAATATAATAATAAATATAAAAGGATTTGCACACATTGTGCGTGCTTGTGTGTGTGTGCGTGTGTATGCGTATATGTGTGTGTGTTATTAAACACATACAATCAGATAATAAACATGTTTTTAACAATTTTAAAGGGAAACTAAGTCCAGAAAACAAATCGGTACGTTCTCCCCGATTCTCTCCCACTGGAGACTTAGTATGGTTGCAACGTGAAGCTCAAGGACCCCACCACGCTTGCCATCAACTTGTCAAAATGGCGGCGGATAAAGTAAGCTTATATATATTCAAAAAAGTCAAATGATGTGTAAATACGATTGGTTTTGTGATTTAATTGATTAAAAATAATTAAATCACAAGACGCAAGTTTTACATAGAAGAGAATGTAGTAGTAGTAAGTTTCATTTCTTAAGCTTATTTTTTTAAATACAACATGTGTTATAAATACAGTTTATACGTTTAATTTTTTTTGGCGGCCTTGTGGCACAAGGACTGTAAACGCGACGGTTGTGGATTTGATTCCGACTCGGGGAAGTTAATATTTAATATTTAAATTTCTTCACTCTGGTGACTGCGCAAAGCGCGACGTTGAGTTTTGCCACTCAACACGCAATGCCTCGAAAATTGGACAGTAATATATGATAATACATATTTATAATGTATACATATTTATTTTTTAAATTATGTTATTATTAGAAAACGAAAATAATGCAAAATTGTAAATTAATAATTATGTAGTTCAAACGGACGAAGTCGCAAGCGGGTTGCTAGTTTAGAATAGAAAAAAAAAAGATTTTTTTATTATATTTTGTAAAATTTTTGTAAAATTTTACAAAATATAATAAAAAAAATGTTTTTTTTTTAATAACTCAGTTCCTACAATTTTATAATTTCAGATTGCATCCATTTTAAGTTCTGACGTAAGCGACGTCACAGATAAAATATCTATTTTAATAGATATAGTACAAACAGAGAAGGAAATAAGCAATGGAATTTTCTATGGGATTTACAGTCAAAATTTACCATCGAAAGGTTTTAGTGGTGATGGGAAAAGACTTGTGTTTGGTACTCAACAACAAAATGAAATAAGAAGCTATGTTGTGGACATAGGTATATATGTAATAATTTTGAGTGTAAATTTTCTTGTCTGCCGCTTTGTCAGTCCGACCTAATCTCTGGAACAGCTTAACTGTTTCTTATAGGAATTTATACTAAACATTTTTCTATTCAAAACGACAATCTTTGCTAGCAAAATCAAATAAAAAGTGAAAAAGATTAAGACATAGTTTAATTACGATATATTAAGCGTATCACAGGATAGTGATACTAAAATAATGATCTAATTTTACCTAAATAAACTTAAATATTATTAAGTAAATATTCGTATAGTTCAACCAGGCGAAGCCCCGCGGGGGCCGCTTGTATTAATATGAAGATTTTTCTTTTCAGAAAGTGGTAACATAGTGGATATATCTAACAACAAGGAGGTAGCGGGCTCAACAAGCGTACTGAGCGTGCAATCTGATGTTATATTGGCAACGTTTTCCAATATGAGTACTCCAGGACAGGTATATTTTTTAATATGTTTTTTCTTACATAATTTCATTGTAGAAAACGGGTCAAAAAGTCAAGTTCATTTTTTTTATAAAAATAAATAAATCAGCTTCACGCTGTATCCCACACACAGCAGAGGGAACCTAGTGTTAAGACACCAGTTCCCCACTTTCTGCCGAATTCTGGAGGTATTGCGTGTTGAGTGGCAGAACTCAACGCCGCGCTTAACCTCGACACCAGAGCGAAGAAAATGAAAATATAAACTTAAGTAAATATTTCATTTCCTCGAGTGGGGATCGAACCCACAACCACACACTGTGGTTTTAGAGTCACACCTCGTGCCGCTGCGCCACGACTGGCCTCATTTTTTTATACTTTGTTCAAATTCGTTTTTTTTTATTTACGAGATTCATATTTTTCGCCCTATTTTGTAAAACTACGTATTTAATTAATTTAAATAATTTGCTAATTCCTTATTATGTGAAAGTTTGAGAGTTTGTAAGTTTATTCCACTTTTACGCTAAAAGTACTGAACGGATTTAGATGAAACTTTACACAAATATAGCTTATAGCAGTACAATAACATATAGGCTGCAATTTATGTAAATATTTTGTGTATTTTGGCTTTAATATAACTATAAATTGAAGCGGGCAAAGCCACGTCTGGCTCGCTAGTTGTTATATAAAAAGAAAATAATAAACGCGATGGTAGTGAGTTCGATTCTCACTCAGGAAGTCATACTTCATATATGTAATACTTTCATTTCTTCGCCTCGCTTCGCCATTCAACACTTCAAGAATTCGGGAAAAGTGGAGAAAGGAGTGTCTTAACACTATAATGCCAGGTTATCTCTGCCTAATCGATATAATATAATATTTTTTATAGATAGTTAAAAATATATATAATATATAAAAAATACTTACAGTTATTTGCCGCCAAGCTACCAAGTGCCGGTAGTGAACAAAATATCGAGTGGAAGAGAATAAGTACACCACAAGTGGTGCCAAGTTCAATAGCCAATGGCAAGTTGGAATATATGAATTTGAAACATGAAAATAGTGAAGATACTGTTTGTAAGTATATGTGTACATATAATTTTTTTAAATTTTATTTTACCTAATATCGTATGTTGAGTGGCGGTAGTAAGGATAAATGAAAATTATGCATTTCCACTAGAGGGAATCGAACCCACAACCGTCACGGGTAAAGTTAAATGCTGTTTTATGTAGTAGTTGTAGTTATTTTTTCGAAGCAAACACTTTATATTGACATAGCTTTTCTTATTTATTAACTGATTTAAACTAGACAAATATTAAATAATGTTCTAAGAAGTTTGCCTAAACACAATAGTGAACACTACACTTAAATAGGTTAAACCGCTTCTGAGATTAGTGTAAACAGACACACAGACAAACCTACAAAGAGACAAAAAAAAATTAAAATCATTGTTTCGGGTTCTATTACCTTGATAAATGACCTCAATAGTAGATTTCCCCGTATATCTTCTATGTACAGACAGCGATCAGTCTCAATTTTATTATATGTATTTATTAGATATATTGAGGTCCGTTGTGGCACAGAGGCACAAAGTGACTGCAAATTCGATTGATTGTAAGTTCAATACCCACTCAAGGACATGAAATATTTATTTATATTTATATTTTCATTTCTACGCTCCGGTGTCGAGGCAAAGCGCGGCGTTGAGTTCCGCCACTCAACACGCAACGCCTCCAGATTCCGGCGGAAATTCGGGAATGGTGTGTCTTAACACTAGGTTCCCTCTGCCTACCCTGCTGTGTGCGGATTACAGCGTGAAGCTGATTTGATTTTTATAAAATATATTCTGTTTTATTTACAGCATCGTTCACAGCAATATATTTCGGCCCGAATGAGGGGAATGGTCATCCGTTGGTAGTATGGCCGCACGGCGGACCGCACTCTGCATTTGTCAATGCGTATTCTTTAGAGGCTGCTTTCTTTAATCTTATTGGTAAGTCTGTATATTATTATTTTATATATGTAATTATTATTAGATATTAATATATATTAAAGGCCTTAAGCGTGTGACTGTACACGCGACAGGTTGTGGGTTCGATTTCCACTCGGGGAAATGAAATATTTATTATTTTCATTTTATCGTTAGTATCGAGGTAAAGCAGTCAGCAGCAAGTGTGCGTACGTACGGGTTGCAGCGTGAATCTAAAAAATAGAAACATTTTTTTAATTGATGTAGATACCTAATATATAATTTAATAATTTGTATTTGATAAATGCTAAGTGTCACTTGCGTTTTACTGTTACTTTGAATGTCATAAAAAATCTAATTAAAAATAACAAAATGATTTATTATAATTATATATATTGTTATAAAAACAAAAAAAAAATATTATAAGAAAGTTATATAATAAGTGAAGTGTAAATTTAAAATCTACTATATATATCTAACTAATATTATAAATGTGAAAGTTGGTGGAGGATGGATGTTTGTTCCACTTTGTCGCAAAAACTGCTAGACGGATTTGGATCAAACTTTACAGTAATACAGATTATATACATAACAATAACACATAGGCTAGAATATATGTAACATTTTTAGATAATTTGATAATAAGATTAAGAGAGTGATGTGCCCGTCGGTCGGTTGAGTTTTATGTATATCTATTACTAACGTTTGAGAAAGAGAGCTTATGAGTAGAAATTTCGCTATTTTTGCTATTATTTCTTGTGAATTGCTGAGTGTACTGTCACTAGATTTTTACTCCCTACTGCCGTTTAAAAAAAGCGATAACTACATAAATAAGTTGTAACAAGCGTATAAAAATTTCGATGTAGCTAGATGAGCACGTATGGCTTAGTGGTCAGAGCGCCTGGTCGGTTTCCAGAAGGCGCGGGTTCGAATTCCGCTACGTTCAAATTTTTAGACATTTTCTAAATAAGTAAAAAACAATAAGCTGAAAAAAATAATTACACTATTACAGGTTTTGCGTGTGTATTAATCAACTATCGCGGTTCCGCGGGTTCGGGGGATTCCTCCATACATTTCCTACCGGGCAGGATAGGTTCCGCCGACGTGGCGGACTGCAAACTAGCCACAGACAAGGCCGTAGACAAGTTTCCCATAAATAATGAGAAATTGATGCTGTACGGAGGCTCCCACGGCGGTTTCTTAGTGACGCATCTAAGTGGGCTCCACTCTGACGTGTACAAGGCGACGGTCGCGAGAAACCCGGTCATAGACTTGGCGTCTATGAATAATACGAGTGATATAGCCGATTGGTGAGTGTGTTTGTTTGTTTGTGTGCTTGCTTCGGTCATTTCTTTTTACAAGCGTTTGTCTTTGGCTTTTTTAAAAGTATATACGTAAATATGCTAGTTTAGTTTAGTTTAGGTTTAGTAACTCATTTCTTTATTTTGCGTTTATTTGGGGATGTTGAGAATAAAAGAAGTATCTTGTCATATGTCTATATTATTAATAGCTATACAAGGTATTCGATATTTTTTGTAATTAATATAATCAATTAATATAATATATTTTATCGTACGCATTTCACCTTTAACGCAAAGACGCTTAGCATTTACCAAAAATGCATAATTCCTACTTTATTGCTTTTAAAGTAATTATGTTCAAAATGGCCAAATACTACATATTTCTACTATAAAAAAAATATATATGACATTAATTTCCGCACAATAAAATTTACATACTTAAAAAATTAAGTATAAATAAAACAAAAAACCGGTCTGCATAAACTAAATTAATATATATATATCAATACATACAATGTGTTGCCATCAAGACAAAACCAGCAACGTACTATTTATCAAAATCGGTTACTTGGCTTAAGAGGTCTGACAAACAAAGGAAAAAAGGAACGGACATACATAACCCTCCTTATGGGCTTCGCCGTAGTTGGATAAATTATTTATATCGTTATATATTAAATCTTGAAACTTGATATTAAAATTATATCAATTTATTATAATATATCGTTAAATAAAATGGATATTCATATTTATATAAAATCCTTTAGGTTTTGCAACACTTAGAATAAACTACCGCGGCTCCACCGGCCAAGGAGACTTAAACGTTAGATGTTTAATGGGGAATATAGGGAACCATGACGTCACAGATTGCCTTCTCGCTCTCACAACGTTAAAAAGAAAGAGACAGACAGACAACGTTGTTATATATGGGGGGAGTTTTGGCGGATTCATTGGTGGTCATTTAGCGAAACATTCTGATATGTTCAAAGCAATGGTCTTAAGAAATCCTTTAATAGATTTGGTCAGTGAAACCAACTATGGGGATGTTCCTGATGGGTGAGCTATTTGAGATCTTTTAATTAAAAAAATAATATTGTAAATGTAATTGTAAATCGGTTTGTTTGTGAAGGGTTAATTGTGAAATATTGTATAGTGAATTACCCAGTTTTTTACTTTCTGTACATCTAAAAAAATCTAGAAGGATAATTAGAAATACCTATTCTGTAAAACAAATGAGGACTGCTGCAGAGTGAAGTTATTCTTTTATATACTAACTTATGCATATTAACGATATTCATAACAATACAAATGTTATATGTATTTAAAAAAATCACGCAATGGACGCTAAGCATTTACAAAAAGTACAGGTTAAATATATAATTTTATATTATCTATAATCAATCAAAACTATTGCTATACGAAATAGATTAAAAAACTTAAAATAATCCTTCAGGCTTTGCAACACTCAGAATAAACTACCGCGGCTCCACCGGCCAAGGAGACTTAAACGTTAGATGTTTAATGGGGAATATAGGGAACTATGACGTCACAGATTGCCTTCTCGCTCTCACAACGTCAAATAGTAAGAGACCGACAGACAACGTTGTTATATATGGGGGGAGTTTCGGCGGATTCATTGGTTGCCATTTAGCGAAACATTCTGATATGTTCAAAGCAATGATCTTGAGAAATCCTTTAATAGATTTAGCTACAAAAGCTAACTATGCCGATAATCCAGACGGGTGAGTAAATTTAAATAGTATAAATAAAAAATGTATCAAAACCGTCATTTAAAAAACTTTTTGTACCACTTTTGACTCTGATCTTAATCATTGTAAGGAAGACTTCTAAAGCTATTTCGCAAATAGTATCTATCTCGTTTACTATAAAAAATAAATGTTTTCTCCTCATCTCATTATCATCAGGTTACCGGTATCTGAAAAACTAGAAATTTCGTTACTTTGGTGTACAAGAGTAGAATTCAATAAAGGAAACCATATTTTAAAACTACAAATTCTGAATGATTTCTATCAGAATCACATATGAGTCCTTTCGTTGGAATAGGTTAGTCAAAAAACATTAATCGAAATAAATTAAAATTACATTTATTATAATTAAAAATATATAAATTGAGAAGGATAGTATTTTACAGTTTAAAAAAGGTATTTTTGAAGTAAAGCACTTTTTATACCTCTCATGTGTTTATTTCATTACAATAAGATTGATACCAATCTTGGCTGAGGCACAAAGTGCGACTATAAACGCGACAGGTTTTTTATTTCTTAGCAAAGCACAGCGTCAAATTCCGCGACTCAACACGCAATGACTCCATAAGTCAGCGGAAAATAGAGAAGGAGTGTTTTGACACTGATGTGTGCGGGATACTTAATAATAAATAATATTATATGAGAAGCTTTGTATATATAGTAGGATTCCGTGTACAAAATAATTACATACATATGCCACAAAAACGCTAACATGTTTCAAATAAATTTATCAATTTTTTGAATTACATTTGACGTCGCGACGTCGCAAAGTAAAACTCCTTGATCTGAGATATATTTAAAGTATTGTTTTTTTATTTATTTTTTTAAATTATTTTTGCTGCGTTAAAGGTGAAATTGTATATCCAAAATTCATTTGTATTGTTATGAACTCATTTTGTTTTATACTTTTTTAATACTCTAGGTATACATAAAATTAAAAAGGCCTAATAAAATTATTATAAGTTTTTTTATGAACTTATATATATTATAAGTAGCTAGTTTTATGCTTATAGTAATAAAGTTTTATTTATCCATTGCATGCTTCTCTGAACTAGCAGTAATAGTTTTATTATTGAGTTAATATAAATACTCTTTTCTGTAATATGAAACTAATTAAATTTATAACGACGCCGTCGTGGGAGCGGCACGCGATGGTCGTCTGTTCGATTCCCATATGCGGGAATTGAATTAGTTACATTTCTTGGCTTTGATAACAATACTATATGCGGGATACAGTTTGAAACTGAAGTTTTGTTTATTATAATGAATTAAATCCTACTAAATACTAGAAAGTTTGTTTTTCTTAATTTATTTTGTTTAATTTATTCTTTAATACATTTTTTCCCTAGAAAAATTTAAATTGTGGTCACATTTCTCTCTGTTTCCTAACTTTCAGAAAAATATTCCTTAAAAGTTTTTTAAATCACTTACTAAACGTATACTTATTAAAACGCTAATTTCCAACGTAATATTCACTACTAAATTGATATCCGCAGGTGTTCTGTAGAAGCCGGTTTTCCATTCCAAGAAGGTGGTCAGGAGTTGAACGAGAAGCTGTTAGCTCTACGCAAAGTGTCTCCGATCGTTCACGCGAACAATGTGACCGTTCCTACCGCGCTGATGTTGGGAAGTAAAGATAAGAGGGTTCCGTATTACCAGGGGTTAGAATATAGTAGGAAGTTGAAGGCAAATGGAGTTCATACTAGGTGAGAATGTTTTTTAGATTAATAAAGATGGCCATCATGGCAAGAGAAAACGAGGCGTTGAGTGATGTCACTCAATACGTTATGTCTCAAAAATTGGACGGAGATTGGAAAGCGGAGAGTCCTAACATTAGATTTGATCGGCAGTCTTCGTTCTGAAGAATGGTTATAATTAAATTATTTTAATTTTTCTTTCTAGTAAAGTACACTTACTATGTAGTGGAGATCGGAGTCTTGACACCAGGTCTTCTCTGACTAGTTTAATGATAAAAACGATTTAAGTGATATTATAATATTTTGTTTTTATATCTTCATCTCAATCTCTTTATATGGGAACCTTTATTTTACATTTTATAAAGGATTAAAATACACGAAACTGTCATAGCACAAGCGAGTGACTGTAAACACGTAGGTTGTGGGTTCCCACTCGGGGAAATAACTGATTAAACATTTTCATTTCTCCGCTCTGGTGACAAGACAAAGCGCGGCGTTGAGTTCCACACTCAACACGCGATGCCTCAAGAATTTGGCGAAAAGTGTGGAACGGAATTTTCTTAATGGGAATCAGAGTGTGTTAACTCTAGATGGTTCCCAGGATGTCCCAGGTTCCCCCTTGCCTACCCTGCTATGAGCGTACAGCGAAAAAAAAATATCTAAAAATATACATTTTATTGTAATTCCAGAGTTTTCATGTACGAGGACAACCACGCTCTCAGCAGCCTTCCGGTGGAAATGGACAATCTAATCAATGGCGCTGATTGGTTCATAGAACATATAAAACCGATAGCCTAAAAACATTATTATAACGTAAAATGTCATTTGAATTCATGTTTTAGTACTTATTGTAATCATTTTGTGTATGTTTTTTATTATTTCGAATGTATTAAGGATTTCAGATAGTTTGTTATGCCATTGATAATTGTCAAAAAAATAATTTACAAAGAATGAGACGTTGAGTTCCGCCACTTAACACGAAATGCCTCTAGAGTTTGGAGGAGAGTGGGGAACAGGGAGTCTTAACAGTAGGTTCCCTCTGCCTACCCTGCCATATGCTGAATACAGCGTAAAACTAAAAATATATCACTTTTATTCTATTTTCTAAATGCTTTTTATTATCAAATTAAGTAAATAAATATAATATTTAATAAGAGGACTCAAGTTCGTTATTTTATTATTTCTAATTGTCATCACAGCTGATGGTAGAAATGTGAAAATAATACGTATTTTTTTTTATATATACATTTTTTTGTGTTTATATTATAAGTACTTCACTTTCACTTCGTCAATTTTATATACAAGAAATGGGCATATCTTATTAATTGAACTTTTTATTGATTTATCTTTCAAAAACAAAAAAAACAACAATATATAGCTTTAGATTAATTAAAAAAAATCTAGAGTATGTAAAGGCATTTTAAAATTAGGAATAAGTCTAAATGAAAATCATATAATAAAATTTGTAAAAAAAATAAAAGATTTTATGTATGGATATTAATTTCTCAAGGTATGAATTTATTTTGTATATTTAAATATTTTAACAAAACCGACAAAATACATAATACTTAATATATTTAAAAAAAAACATTATATATAAGTGGGGAACGGAGTGTCCCGCACACGACACACACATTTAGATTTTTTATTGTATATTAAATATTATGTATGTCGTCCAATTTTTTATTATAATTATATCTTCTACTATGTGTGGAAACTAATGAAAGTGATCCAAAGAAAAGTATAGATTTTTTAATTTATTAATAATATAAACATTTATATTCACCGGAAAAAAATATTTTTTAGTTAATATATAAATAAAATAATGTAGATTTGGGCGGGTTCAAATCCCGCTGCGTATCTCCTTTTACGGTCCAACGACGCCTATGTTGATTTTTTAAACGTTTTCTAAAAAAAGTTGAAGATTGAATATGAAACAGAGTTTTGAATTTAAAATGTACTTAAAAAAATATTTGAAACAGCTTGTTATATAAGATTTTTTTTGCCTAACATGTATTTTATTATTACGAATTTTGCATATTGTTGTATTTTTTTGGCGACAAGATTTTAATCATTTTTTAATATATCTATAATAATATACTACATAGCTATATATATATATATATATATATATATATATATATATATATATTTCTAATGTACGAAATATCATATATTTTTGATTTGTTTTTCATAATTAGTTTCAATAAAATATTTAAAAAAGAAATATTTCATACTTTTATTTTATCTTTATCATTATATCCTTCTACTATTTATTACTGCAATAAATAATTTATTTCAATGATTTACTTGACCTTAAATAGATAATAGATAGGCTTGAGCTCAGAAATATCGCGTGGAATTTAAAATCTATTAATTTGAGTATTAAAGTCCAGTCATGGCGCAGGGGCATAGCATGTGACTGTAAACCCGTCAAGTTGTGGGTTCGATTCCCATTTCAGGAAACAAAATATTTCATATGTTTATTTCATCGCTCTATGAAGCATTTTTGAGTGACGGAACTCAACGCCGCGTTTTGCCTTGTGTACCAGAGCGAGAAAATGAAAGTGTTAAATATTTTATTTCCACTAATGGGAATCAAACGCATAACGTTCCGACATTTTTTGCCTAAGATTCATCGAAAAATGCTACAGGCTGCATTACGTAACGTTAATCGTTCCTTCCGCTCTAAGGCCTGTAGTTATAAACTGCTTTCTATGTGACCAAACTGTGACTGTGTGTTAAAACTGAGAACCTCCTTATTTTGAAAGTCGGTAATAATAGAGAAATTTCTTTAATTTAGTTTCCTGAAAGCAGCATCAAAATGGGTTCAGCCAAACGTGAGATGATAGTGGAGAAACATATGTACCTGTATTAAGGTCGAACTGAGAACCTCCTTTTTTTAGAGGCAGCTAAACATTTTTTTACTATTAATGTTAATTAAATTGATATGTACTGTATTTTCATTGCAATAGTATCGTCAGGTTGGCCGAGTGGTCTAAGGCGCCAGATTTAAGCTCTGGTTCCCGAGAGGGAGCGTGGGTTCGAACCCCACACCTGACAAATGTTGGCAATAACCACATTTTTATTTTTGTTTTTCTTTTTTGCCTACATTTTATTTTATTTTATTTTATTTTATGTAGAATAATATTATATATTTATGCATGTATAAAAGGTGAATGTCTTATTTAATTTGGTTTTTTTATAAATAAAATATGTAATTTTCTTTTTATTTTATTTAACTTAACTTAACTTAGCTTCACGCTTTATCCCTTGCGGGGTAGTCAGAGAGAACGGAGCGCCAAACGCTACGGTCTCTACATACCTCTTTCGCCTCGTCCACTGTCATCAACCTCTTCATACATGCCCTTCGGGGGGTCCTCATGCTTTTTACGTGACCTTCCTCCAGTATCTTTGATACTGTGTTTTCGAAGGTCAACCGAGGTCTCCCCCTACCTCTCTTACCGCTCACTT
>JAATLQ010032531.1:0-14526 GCA_013421005.1 Heliconius erato x Heliconius himera
AGACAAAGCGCGGCAATGAGTTCCTTCATTTACCACGCTATGTCCTAAAAATCGGAAAATGGAGTATCTTAACACTAAGTCCCCTCTGCCTACTCCGCTAAACGGGAAAAAGCGTGCCACTGTAAAAATAAATAAATATTTCAGCGGCTTTACAGTTTCCTAAAGCTATATGAATAAGAAATGTTCAATACGTTATGAGTCACGGATCTGTGATTCATATTCAATACAATAAACCGAGTAGCGTTCTATTTATTTGGGGTCACTTCTCCCGTCACCACGAATTAATCTAAAATTTACTATGTCATAATGCTACAAAATGTAACACAATTTCGATAAAATTCGTTCGTCGAACGTCACCGTCGAACGACCATTGTGGTACAGCGGCACAGCAAATGCTGTGAACAAAAAAATCTATGAACGGCGGGACAATTGGGGGCTCTATTCCCACTCGGGGGAATTATTTATTTTTATTTTTGCTAACGAGGCATAGCGCAACTTTGTATTTCGTCACTAAATAAGCAAAGTAACGTAATTCTTCGTGTGACCACAACGAACGAGCGACAATATATCGTCATAGCCGAAGCTGGTAGCGGGATAGAGCCTTGACATAAATGTTTCGATGAAACGATGTACAGTCGTCACTAATTAATCACGTCGCTCTCAGTTCAGCGTGACGTGGACAGGCGCGTTAGGCTCGCTGGTAACGACACGCGCCGGAACTAGGTTATATTGAACATAGAACCCTGTTTCGTTTGCACCGTTTTGCAGCTTTACTTTTTTCATTGCACGTGAATATTGACTGTGGCGCCAGTACCTAATAATAAAAGAGAAAAGTTCCATTTGAAAATACTGTCATGGAATCGAACCCTATAACTTGGAAGGCATACTAAGTTACTTATGCGACTATGTCATTTTATGCGTTATATATACATGTATGACGTATATAGCTCGTTGTGTGAGACACTATGACCTCTCAGCATAAAACCAAGTTTCATAACTAAAACTAACGAAACGCTGAGAACCAAAAACCGGTATTTTCCTCCATAAATATACAATAGGACATTTTTATTGAATCCGTTTACGATTACGAGTGTACCAGTTATTGTAGTTATGTTCGCTTTAATGTCCTGAGGCGATGTAGATATGCAATACATGTATTATAAGAATGTCGTCAAATATTGTTGGTTTGTAACTTGCCGTACATGATTTCTTACTAATACGTTATGAATTATTAATATTTAATTTATGAAAAAGTATATAAAAGGAAAAACATGATTTCTGTCTTTTAAAAAATGTTTATCTGACAGCTAATAGCTAACCCTGCAATATGATATGTAGCTAACGCAAATATATATCTGCCATGACAGTTGAAGATTATACTGTTGAGTGTTTAATAAACATGTGTTTTTATTTTTCATTAAGATAAGAATAAGATTACTTAAATAAGTCATGGGACGTAATTACATTCTAGTTCTGCTTAACTCTGATTAGCTTGTTGATCTGTATTGGTTGGTACCAACTACTGATGGTCGTGGAGTCGATTCGCGAGTAGGACAAGTAATCTAATTAATAGTATATTACCCGTACTAGTGTATAATGTATAATTAATAAACGACGAGTATCCAGCCCTTTCTCTACACCTAACTCGCACCTTGACAGTCAATTAATCACACACTGACACACTAGTCGGTAGTGATCATCTAAACTAAGTCATCAAGAGCTTCCTACACGACATCATATCACACGCTGTCGCTACAAAGGGATTCATTTACTACTCTGACGCTATCGGCAGGTTCATTCGGCGGGAAAATGAAGGTTCCTTTGGTGATACACTCGTAGTGCAAGACAACATCAAGAAGCAAAACTAACCACAACCGACCACCAAAGATGAACCAAAACATTGAGATTTGCAAGTCCTTTAAAGATCGTAACATCTCATTGACAATGATGGGGAGACGAGACCAATCAATGTTCAGACGGTCGTGGGTTCCCATTCGGGGGCATTAATTATTTTATTTTACTTGCTTTGGTTACAATTACTTTAAAATTAGGCGCTTTGTACGGCGTTGCTCCCTTTTAATGCTACACGCAATATTTCAAGAAGTGGATAGTGGGGAACGCGGTGGCTTACGACTAGATTCCTTCAGTCAACTCTGCTATTTGTTATTTGGATCCTACCAGAAGTTAAAATAAATTTGATAATAATAATAAGCACTTCATTAAAGAGAAGTTATTATATTACTGTTTAGTCAATTTATATTGAATGAATTACAAATACAAGTTTTGCCGATGTCTCCAGAATTCGGCGCAAAGTGGAGAACGGAAATGTCTTAACCCTCTGCCTACCCCGCTATGTGCAGGATACAGCGTGAAGAGATACAAAAACAATACGTAATTGTATTTCTTTCCAATCCATAGTAAAATTCAAGTTCGTCTGTCATCCTTCATTGTTATAAGCAATATTATTAGTATTATGTTTATACCAAATAATCTTTATCCATTTCCAGTAGGTGTTGGTATAGTAAGTGTTGTATAGTTGTAAGTAGTCCAGGTCGAATGCAAATCAAACCTTACGTTAAACACATACGAGGTACGTCTTTGATATTTTCGCTTTTCTCACCTGTTTTTGTTTCTAAAGATTTGTACAAAATCTACTTCATTATCACCAACATCTTCTGTGTTAATATATTGAAACGTTTTTATTAGATCGAATTGCTATAAAAAACTAAAATTGATCCATTTGTATGAACTGCCTTATCATAAACTACGTTAGGTGCCATCATAATAATATGGTATAATCGAGCTGGTCTGATAATGGAGCCAGGAACTAAATAGTGAAAGTCTTCAAAGACTACTAGTAAATTTGTAGCACAAAAAACATTTTATATCACTTGCAGTACCTGTAGAGAAGCATGCTATTTACTTTTTAAAATGTGTTGATGAATGACGATGAAATAAGTAGAAAATTAGTTATTGACACTTCAATATTCATTAATACATTTTTGTAGAAATAAAAATAAAAAGTCGTAGTAATTACAGCTGTGTTCGAATACTAAATAAATAATAAGATTTCTCTGTATCAATATTTAATTTCATTTATAAATATTATATAAATAAATTTTATATTGTAATTTAATAAAGGTTCTTATATTTAACTTTTGCTAATAGAAAATGAAATGTAATGAAAGGTATTATTTTTGTTCCAAATTAAATATGACCCGGTGGGGTTTGAAAGTGTTGTACAAGCCGTACTAGTGTGCTGTCGCAAAAAACGTGTGCAACGTTAGTTTAGAGACAAAGATAGAGAACATATTTCTTTTTTTTTTGCTACCAATTGGTGTAACTCAACGTCGCGCTTTATCTAGTAGATAAGGCGGGACGTTAAGTGAGGAAATGAAAATAAATGTTTCTCGCAGTAGTTAGTGGTAATCGAACCCACGACCGTCACGTTTACAGTCTTGCGCTATCTCACAGCGTCTGTACCACGACTTTCTTATAAGAAGCTCATCAAACGAAAGGACTGTATAAGATTTTATTAATTAAGAATTATTTCACATATCTGTAGTTTATTTAATATCATAAACTAATAACGGTCCTTGAAATATAAGAATTACCTTAAATGGTATTTAAATCTAAATAAATTCATTAAAAAAAGAACTACATATGTTGTCTTGCGTATCAGCGTAGGTAGAAGGTACTTAGGTCAAAGACACCCCTTTCCCCACTTTCCAAAGTTCGAAACATTGCGTGTTGAGAGGCGGAACTCTACGCCGCGCATTCCGCGCCTTTAAGAAAACTTTTTACTTACGCTGTTCAATGAGACATTAGATATAACTATTCTGTTATCCTATTAAGAGATTATCAACAAAAAATATTTTGAACTAACAGACAAATTGTACAAAATGTACAAAATATTAATACCATTAAAGTGGTTACAATGCCGCAAGGTTCTTTTGTTATTCATGCAAAAGGATAGATATCCAAAAAAAAAATTAAATAAAGCTCGAAAATTGAGCTACTTATTTTACGCATTTGAAGCGTTTTTTCCAGACAGGTTGCGAAATTTAGTGATACACCATTCTCTACTTTTCCTTATTTTTCTTCCTGTATAGAGAGATTCAAAGCTCTGACACCGGACAAAAGCATCTACAGCAGAGTAAAATTCACAAAAAATATATATTGAAAATGCCAAATCTCTTTTGAATTCTGAGAAAACAAGTAACGAACCTCGTAGTTGCGACTCAAAGCCTTACAACATGCAAATGAAGGCTCTCGTCGACCCCACTTATTCCATTAGTCAAGTAATTGTCAAATAAGTGGTCACAGTTTTTCAGCGGGACCCTTTAGGGACCCCGAGTAATTACTCCTATACCGTCATTTGTAATACGCACGTATTACACGCCACTACGGGTAGAAGTATATATAACTTTAGAAAACTAATAGCTGTGCTCGCTTAGACCGTTTCGAAGTGAATCACTTTAATGGCTTGGTTTTAGATGTCAGTTTTTGTTTTTAAGTTTTGTTATGTTTAAGAAAATAAATAAATAATTAAAAAGTATTGAATCTATTGCTGCATTACATATTCCAGAAAAATTGCATGTTATTAAATGTCTTACGTGATAGGTATGGGCTTAAAACTAATTCATATGAATATATGTATAATGCAGAGAACCCTCTGTTCTTTCTGTAGCACGACTAGGTTTTAACTTTTAGAACACGATGTATATAAATAAGGAAAACCCGACAAAATCAGCAAAAATATTGAAAATGCATATGTGAAGTTGGTATAATAAATACTGCTATATTGTTATATTATTGTACTTAAACGTATATTAGTTAAGCTTAACTTATGTTACAAATGTTGCGTCGCCGGTCCCGTCTACGGCCGCGACCGCCGCGAGCCGCCGCCCAGCGGGGCGGTTACAGGTGCAGGTGACATACGAGTATACTGGTTCGAATTGAAAATATCTTATTGTGTGGGATTCATATTTTTTAAACTTATTGAAGAAAGCTATAGGTTATATCATCGAGACAATCAGTTACTTTGAACACTTAAATGTGTCATGTGTCACACATACACATATTTTAAGCTTAGATGTTATCAAAATAGGTAGAAAGTAGTACTTGGAACTTTTTCATTTTTCTTTTCTCTACATACTTTGTTAAAAAAATTAAAAAAGACAAAAAAAATAATATTCACAACATATGTACGAGTATATAACACATAAAAGGCAAATCTCCAGCAAGAAGACAATAAGCTGTAATTCTCGTCGCGGGACAAGATTGCCGTCAATTTATCATTTCGTCCCAAAACGACGCCTGAAACGCGACTAAAAAGCCTGAACCTGTAAAATATAGCCGTTGGAGCTATGTACATATATATATGTAGAATCCCGAGCTCAGAATATAAACAATGAAAGATCCAGAAAGACTATTTATTTAAATAAAAAATATAATAATGCCCGCCTCCAGCTCGCCCTTCCGTTTCCCCACTTTCCGACGCATTCCGGAGGCATTGCGTGTTGAGTGGCGGAACTAAACACCTCGCTTTGTTTCGACACCAGAGCTAATTTTGTTGATATTTAGTTCCAACCAGTGGAAACCGAATCTGGAACCGCGTTACAGTTACAGCCACACCGTTATGTCCCTGCACCACGACGGCTAGTAATATATATTTTTAATACTTCTATTTATCAAAGGAAACATTTGTGAGATGATAATATATTCATACGTACAGCGTTGGAGCGAGTAAGGATTAATGTGATTTTTCTCTAAGGTTAAAGCTAAAGTAAGCTTGTTCTGTTTTTCTAAGTTGATAAATGAATACAAGATAATAATTTGTATGAAAGCATTGTTCAAGGTAAGTAGACAAAGTGCTCGTTCAATTCAAATCAGTTGTTCCTGAGTTCAGTGCGTCGAACCAAACAAACTCTGCAGTTTTAAAATATTTGTATAGATAAATTACTCGAGGCCATTCATGGCGCAGGGGCAAAGGGTGTGACTGTAAAATCGACTGGTTGTGGGTTCGATTCCCACTCGAGGACATAAAATATCCACTTACATTTTTATTTTCATTTCTTCGCTCTGGTATCGAAGCAAAGCGCGACGTTGAGTTCCGCTACTTAACACGCAATGCCTCAAGAATTCGGCGGAAAGAGGAGAACGCTGAGTCTTAATACTAGGTTCCCTCTGCCTCCCATGCGGTGTGCGGGATACAGCGTGAAGCTGATAAATTACTTTACAACGCCATCGATGATCGTTGACAATATTGTTTCTTTTAGTAACGCCATCACAACGAACGAATTATCTAACTAGTGGTAGAATATTATAAAAAGTAGAAGTTACTGCAACTTAATATTTAAGATTTTTTTTTAAGAGATACTTCAGCTTTAAACGGACTCCAAATCACTTAAGCTGGTCACTGCCACGTGCCGGCGCGTGGGTAACCTCGACGCTGTATAAACTGATATCATTTTTTTTTTATTTTCCATTGCTATTTGTTTAAACTACAGGTATAAGCATTCAACACTTAAGTATAACAGAGTAGGAAGTAGGACCTAGTGTCAAGACACTCTGCTTGTATTCTCCGTCCAATTTTCAAGACATCGCGAGTTTAACTTATATAATATTTTAAAATTTACATCTTAAGAACTTAATGCCGCATTTATGAATATTTCATAATATCAAATTATTTATTTTATTTACGTTAATCACACAATATACTCCCGTATATACATACCCATGATAAAATGACAATCGGTCATTATATAACTTTCTTCGCAAATCTGTTGTCGATGTTTTCAGACTAGCAATTAATTGTGTTCATTTGTTGAAACAAAATATTAAGTGAGTGACAGTTCTATTCTCTTATTATTTGTGAGGAACAATTAGTTCATTGAATTTCACTAATTCCGAAGTTGTTGGAACTACAGACTACAGACTACAGTCTACTGTCTATAGTCAACAATATGCGACCAAAATGCGAGGATTGGCATTTGACAGATGATTGCCGACTTTAAGTTGTTCGCTTTAATAAATATTTTAGTAGAACGAAAATGTAGTAGTTAGATAACACTGTTTCGTCTCTGTCTCTCCTCTTTCAC
The DNA here is from genome assembly GCA_013421005.1 of Heliconius erato x Heliconius himera. NCBI lineage: Eukaryota > Metazoa > Arthropoda > Insecta > Lepidoptera > Nymphalidae > Heliconius > Heliconius erato x Heliconius himera. The sequence continues at coordinate 7,104 of JAATLQ010032531.1, forward strand.
CTCAAGTGACTCCGTTCTACATTTCCGTCCATCAAGGGACAGTAACTGCTACTTTATAAAGCATATGTCAATATTTTTTTATGTAATATCTTTTAAATTAAGATTTGAATTCACTACCGACATGCTACTGACGTCGAAATTTTTACACACTTGATACTAACAACATAAATAAGTTGTAACAAGTGTATAAAATTTTCGACGTAGCTTGGCGACAACGTATGGCTTAGTGGTCATGATTGTGATGGTTTAAAACGATCAGATTTTTATACGTTTTCTAAATAAGTATACAGTTGTTTAATTATGTTCTAGTCAATAAGCTAACAGAACAGAACAATGTATACAGACTACTTTATTTTCGATACCTTCATTTAGCAATTACGACAAACCGAATAAATGACGCTTACAGAACATAGCGGGAAATTACGTTGAGACGCACCACGCACGCGAGGAATTTCTGTAATTACTTGAAAACGTTTAAAGATAAAATTTTCATTGAAAAGTCCTTGTAAATTTCTATATTAGGCTGTAACTTATATATAGCAGAATAGGTCGAGGAAACCTACTTGAAATTTAGTTTCGTACTTTCTGTTTAATTTTCGAAACATTAGATGTTCAGTGATGGAACTCAACCCCGCACTTTATCTTGTTACCTGTCCGCCGAACCCACTACAGTCACACCCTAGTGCTCCTGCGTCATAACGGTATCTAATATCTATATAATCAATATTTATAGTATGGTTTTGGTTAATAGATACCAAAAGTTATTAAAGCACATTCAAAGAAATCATATTTTAGACAATTGTAAATTCTCATACCTTTTGAACAACTAAAACATTATTTTAGTTTATAAATATTTTTTTCAAATTTAAAAAAGTCTATGTTTTTCACCAAGTAGTATCATAATTACTTGGTCGGCGGAAAAATATTCAAAATGTTAAAAATTACACTATAAGACCACATTAATATAGACATTGTAGTTTTGATAGTAATTGAAAGTGAGATATACTACAGGGGGATACCTTTATATACAATGTTTAAAGCTGTTTTTACTAATCGACTTCTGTAAGAAAAGAATGTTACGACTGTATTTTTCAAAATGTTTGTTACCTCAGAATTTTTAACTGCCTGAACTGATTTTGATGTTTTTTTTATTTGAAATTTTTATTTGGTCTACTTCTGATAATGGTATTAATGAGAAAATCACATTAATCTTAAATTTACATTAAGTATCCAACCGAATTCGATTATACTTTTTTTTATTTTAAAGGATATATATTAATGTGGTAGTTTGCTGACAATTTGATCCGGTTGAAATTGAAGAAGTCGATTTTTTTTATTATAATAATTTTATTTTTCCTATTAAAATTTCTTTATACTCTATAATGTAAACTATCCTATATGTTGCATTAGGCTTTGAACTATTACCATGCTAAAATGCATTCACTATCAGCCAGTGTTATGAATATTTTAAAAAAATTGTATTTTCTCGGTTATAATTTTTTTTCCCGACTGCTATGGAAGGGTTAGGTTTTTCACGCGTATCTTGCATGTATGTAATATTTTTTATTACCTCGTATCTCCAGAACCGCTGAACGGATTTACATATTTGAGGTATCGTTAGATTCGTATTAGCAGCCCAAGTGCTCTTAGATAGGTGACGTTAATAAAAAATAATCATGACGGCTGTGGTACGCCATTGGACTTAGTGAAAAAAAAAATTTTGGTTTGAATACTACAATATGGATATCAAACCCAAGAGCTCAATTTCAGGATTTCAAAAAGGTATATCATGATCATTACCATAATAAATTCTAACAAAAAAATGAAAAATAAAAAAATATTTGTAAAAACAAAAACCCCGACTGCATCAAACTAAAAAGAAAATAAACAAGCCCAATAGTTTATTAGGATTAACAGTCGGACCTATAAGTAATTCTTCAATCAATAAAATCTTTACCAGGAACCCCGCATAATTTAAAGAGGTCCCGACTGTTAATCCTAATAAACTATTGGGCTTGTTTATTTTCTTTTTAGTTTGATGCAGTCGGGGTTTTTGTTTTTACAAATATTTTTTTATTTTATCATGTTGTTAATTGAACTACTAAGAACACATTTAGACAATCACTGATTCTTTGTATTTATTTTTCTTAAAATTTAAAAGGACTGTCATTGTATGTAGAAAGAGCCTCGTCAAAGTGTTTTATATTTATTTTAAAATTTATTATTATACATAGTAATATATTTATGCTAGACGCTAACAGCAAACAGCAAGTGTGAATGTGTTTATAATATTTTTTTTCGTTCACTGGCGGGGAACGTAAAAGCTACATTCTGGGAAGGGCACTTATTGGTACTGTATCTCCACGCAAACCTTGCAAAAGATCCGGTTCAATTTAGTAGATTTTTTTTAATAACTATAATTGATACGGCAAAAAAACTAATTAATAATTCAACGTAAAGAATTAAACTAGTTAAATTAAAAGAAATGATTCTTACAAAATTTATATTTTTGAAAAGATGTTTTCAAAAGAGCATCTATCCCGTTTTTTGTGTGTTTTACCCTAAAGATTTATAGTTTACCGAGTATACATTATATTCGTTGTTAATTTTTAAGTCTATAATGAAATAGAAATAAAAATAATTTAACCTCCGAGCCGAATCGAACCCATAACCATCGCATTTACAGACTGTCACCGCGCACTACAACGGCCAGAATATGCTATACATTCTCCTTTTCTCAAATATATTGTGAAAATGACTGAATCGATACTTAATGTTTTGTTATTTAGCTAATAGACAACAGTTTTTTCAAATTATATGTTTCAGTATAAAATGATTATTATCAAAACTTTTAATATACCAGTGTTAATATAACAGTGTGGGTACATGGAAAATATATTAGAAAAACCATTATTGGGGCATTTATCGATGTAATAGTACCCAAAACAATGATTAATTTAAAATGTATGCCTGCTTGTTTGTCTGTTCGTTTGTTCACTATAATCTAAGAATCCTCTTGACCGATCTAAATGCAGTTTTTGATTATGTATAACGACAAACGTTTCATTTAAAACGATTCATAAATAAAAAAGATATATGAATATAAAGTATGTCTTTGGTTTGAAAACATTGCTACAATTTTTTTTCATTGAATTGGTTGAACCTTTATTTTTGTTTACACAACATAAATGTTATGTCCACACGACATAACATTTAATGGTTATTGAAAGTAAAAGTAAAATGTGAATTTGAAGTGTAAAAGTACGAATTTAAGTTAAAAAGGATGAATTTAAAGTTTAAAACAATGAATTTGGAGTTTAAAATGATTAATTAGAAGTAAAAAATTATTAAGTTGATGAGTAGACGGAAAAAATTGAAGAGGAGAGAGGATAAGGAGAAAGACTGTGTAAAATTGAGATTTTGGCGGAAAAAAGAAAGAATTTGGAGTAAACATCCATAGATATATACAGGGACATCCACGTGTCATGAATTACGTACAATAACGTCCGTTCGCATAATTGATGAGCGAACGTGAGTAGTTTTACATTAAAACGTAACAAACAACATATAATCGATGAGTAAAATATTTTTTTGTACTGTTTTCTTTTGTATAATATAATAAGTAATTTGTAGTAGACATTGAAGTATAGTTATAAAAAATAAATATATATATTTAGCTACACACTGTATCTCACATATAGTAGAGTGGGCGGTGGGAACCCAGTGTTAAGAAACTTTGTTCCCAACCTTAAAAAATCACAGGGTAACCAAGTGTCTCAAAGAAATCATAGGTACCTCCTAATAGGTATAGAATGGCGTATCATTAATTAAGTTATACTTTTGTTCTTGACCTTACCGTATTGTATGTTAAACCACCGTTTATATGTTTTTTAAAGGTACGTGTAATAATTTAACTTAATTAGGCATACGTATATCAAAACCCGTGTGCGTCGTTCAACAAGTTCAGTAGTGACTACTGAAGCGCAGTGGTCGCGAGGGGCGGTACGGTACGGGTGTCCGATAGCGGTGTTATCAAACAAGTTAATGTAACGTTATGTCCAAATACTGTTGCGCCGGAAGCGAGTAACTAACGTGGAACTTTGTATGAGGTGACCAATTAAACACACAGTGAGGCTGGTCTAGATGATGACTAATGCTAGATATGATAATCGAGATGGTTCTTAATTTATCTACATAATTGAGTTACTGTCTCTAACCTTTGAAAATACTCTATACAGTCTTAGAAATGACCTTACGTAATTTCCAATATATATTTTTATATTTATTGTATGTAAGTATATTCATATTCATCATATGTAAGTTTTGCGCACAGAGGCGCACTTAGACGTTAGTTGGGTCTCGCGACGTCTAATCTACATGGACAGTGATTGATGCGCACTAGTATAGTATAGCGCCGCTATTTCGGGTATATTAAGAAAATATGTTTATATCAAGACACGCGCCGGCGCGTCCAGCCAAGTTAACCTTTTTTGTTACCAAAGTGAGGAAATGAATGTCATATATTCCTCCGTTGTGTTTACAGTCCGACTGTGACACTGCGCCACTACTCCATACTCCTTATATTAATATAAATAATTACGCCGATATTATTTATACGGCTTATGCTGTTTATAATACATAGTTATATATATGTATATAAAACTTACAATTACTAATTACTAACATGAGAAAGAACTTTACAAACCTTAGTAGGTACAGTCTTTAAAAATATGATAATTACTAACGTCAACGTAAGACGAAACGAGAAGATAAACACTATTAACAAACACGGGCTTAGTGATGAAAGTCTCTTTCTTCGTATTAATTGTTTTAAGGCACTTAGTTCCATACCAGTCTGTACTTATTAAATCTACGGCTAATTTATACGTTTACTTTGCAAATTTTTGAATCATCAAATTCTTTGTTAATAAGCTTCCAAATGCTCAAAGGCTCTATTTCAAATTCTTCTGTCTGCAGCGCAATGGGTAACGGTAAATATATGAAATGCTTGAGACAAGCATTACCAACATGCAAGCACACGAGGACACACTTGTTATCTTATCAAGACGCGGCGACGAAGAATTTAAACTTGGTACATCAAAAATGATAAAAGTTAGCAAAGTTTTGGTTTCGCATGAAAACTTTTACTTTGTCCAGGTTCTTATATTATGAAATATTTATCAACTCTCGACGAAGAGTGACGTCTCTTAGAAGAAACTCGACGTTAAACTTTTCGTTTAGTTGTCACTTTAACATGTACAGAGCAAAATAGTCTCGCTGTAGTATTTTCTTGGGCTAATTTAATTTTCCAAGATTGAATAGAATAACTGTTAAAAGTTTAAGTTTAAGTTTTGTCAAGTTTGAGTTATTGTTTCGGATTTTCGACTATAAATGTTAATGTAGAAGTGCTTTAATAAATTTAATATTTTAATAACACGCTTTTCATTTGAAATTTAGCTTTTTAAATTATAATTATCAGAACACACAATTTGTGTGATTCTTTAATCAATAAAATCTTTACCAGGAACTCTGTATAATTGAAAGAGGTCCCGACTGTTAATCCTAATAAACTACCCAATAGTTTATTAGGATTAACAGTCGGGACCTCTTTCCTCTCTGTGACCTCCTGTTTATTTTCTTTTTAGTTTTATGCAGACGGGGTTTTTGTTTTTACAAATATTTTTTTTTACATTGACAGTCACTTGATAAAAAATTAAATTCCTTGGAAAACCTTTTTAAAAACAAGCTTTTTATATTTATTTACAATGGTGTATAGTATTTTACAAATCAAGCCATTTCATTCGAAATCCATCTTTTATTGCGGCGACTATTTTAACAACAATATTGATTATATGATATTTCATTGTCTTCAAAACTGGACTGTCCTACTCTAAAATCCAACTCACTCGGACACTAATATATATGTTTAGATACACGGCAAGTTGGAGAAAATCTTGTTGACACAATATGTATAAATTGGGTGAAATAACCATCTACTATTCGGAGAGGAATGTTAGTTTTATCATTCAATGTTAATTTAACATTAACTAGAGGTGGCCCCTGTACTATTTACGTATGATAATAAATTGTGTCGATGTTAATATGAGAGCCACTTCGTAAGTTATATCGTGTCGTTGATTTTTATTACCATTTAACTAATATTTCTTTATAAGCGTCTGACTTTAGCGTCGCGATTAGACACGTCGGTTGTGGGTTTGATTCCCACTTGGAGAAACGAATTTATTTCGCTCGCTTGAACTACATAATTATTAATTTACTGATATGCATTACCTGCCTTTTCTAATAATAATATCGTTTCTCCTCCGAGTTCCGTAGTTTCATAACAATGTAGTCAGTAATACAAAATAATAGACAAAATAGTCGAGCTAAGAAGATTAGAAAGTCTAAGATAAATCACATTTTTGTATCTAAAGTCTATAACTACAACATCATATTATATGCATTCCATTTGTATAATAAAGAAAAAGCTTTAATATAATATATCCCCGACGAGTCATATATCTTCGCGCGTCGTCGTCGCTCACACTCTGGACGAGCACATGTGCGTGGCGTTTACTATAATATAGCGAGTTTTGATATCCACATTACTAGTGTAATGTTAATAATACATAACTTTGTTCTTATTTATTAGTAGAATATATAGAAGTAAAGTGTATGTTCATGAATGAATAAATAAAGAATTTTCAATTTGTCTGCTACAGTCTTGTCCCAAAATGTTCAAGCGTTTCACAACTTAGAAAAGAAATAATGAGAATAAGTTAAGGGATGTTGAAACAAAAGAAGAAAGTATAATAATAAAGTCGCTGTGAAAATAAATCAGTTCACGAAATTTATGACAACTAAATATAATGTCAAGAATTCTATACCTACGTGTAGTTAATTATTTTATGTATTTAGTATGTTAAGACACTCCTTTCCCCGCGCTCCGACTAACTTTTAATTTCCTATAACGAAAAGATACTTGTATATAACCGGGACAGCCACTCGAGCCAGCGCGTGTACAGACGAGGTCGCACGTAAACGCTAGCGGGAAATTTAATAAAACGAATTTTCATTTGATCGTGTTCACGAAGTCGCCGCCACAAAGGCAATTTTTTCAACTTCACGCTTATAAGCCGACGTCGCTCCTCGTTTGACGAAACCGGGGAGAAATGGTTTTATATATATGGATATTCTTCTTGTTAGATCTCCCACATAATGTATAAGAAAATAATTGAATTTAGGGCCTGTGGTGGCGCAGGAATATAAGCGTGCGTCTATAACTGTGTTACAGACGCACGCTTATATTGGAGTTTTTCGACACTAAGATTCCTGTGCCTATATAATATGCGCTTATATGCTAAAAAGGAAAAGGGAAACTCTGAATAAGAACCTCTGGCTCTGTAAAAATAATGGACTAAAG
>JAATLQ010032532.1:0-14528 GCA_013421005.1 Heliconius erato x Heliconius himera
AATTGGTGAAATTTTCAAGTAAATCGGTTCAGTAGTTTCAGAGAAAAATGCGGACAACAATATGTCGACAGACAGACAGACAGACAGACAGACAGACAGACAGACAGACAGACAAGAAATTCAAAAAAAATCTTTTTGCTTTCTATTAGTCTTTTTAAGTATCCCTCTATCCATTTCAGTCAAAATTACTAAATGTACAGACAAAATATTTTTACTGTCTTATTATATATAGAGATTATGTTTTAGGTATAATTCAAAATTAAAGTGAGAAAATTGATGGGAGATAAAACAATTTTATTATATTATTTATAATATTATATTTTCTTTAAGTATGGACTTAAACCTATGATAAGAAAAAAATATATACATTCAAAAGTCAATTCTAAAATAATGTACATTTTAACTTAACTTTTTTGATAATGTTTTAAATTGTTAAATTTTATCCAATAATAGCTTTTATCTGCGGGTTCAACGTGGCCATAGGAAATACCTGAGAGTAGTATAAATAATGTAATTTTTATATTCCATATACTCGAGGTAGCCCTGACTGGAGGTACAGTAGATTACATTGAAGTGATGCAATATATTTAGACTTGAACCAGTAGTTCCTAAGATAAGCGCGTACAATCAAACAAACTCTTACCTTTTTAAGTTTAGACTAGTACACTTGGAACATGCACAATTATAAAAGTACGTTACGTATAGAGGTACGAGTTCAAAAATTAAATGAAATATGGTCATATGTGTATTTAAAAAATATATAAGCTTTATCAGAAATTTCGTCACCAACAAAGCCTTTATATCCTCACTTTAACAATTTACTGTCATTTGAAAGTGGTTTATTGATCGTAATAATATTTTTCATGATATTAGAATAATAGTAACATTAATAAGGTAGATACTTTATTAACTTGATTTAGACAATGAATGATAGATGGCGGAGGATAACGCTGCCATGTGATAACATACTAACAACAATATTTATACATTATTAATTACAAATATATTTATTTTCGAAAATAAGCTTTGAATCCAAATAATAAAACAATACAACAATATCCAATATCCAATAAGACAATACATAATTATAATAAAAAAACTATCACACTTACGTGAAAGGACTCCATAGGAACAACTAGCAACAGCTAATAATGTCAGGAGAAACATTTTATCTGTCTGTCTTCCACGAGTTCAAAAAGTGTAGTGCTACAAGGACACTAACATTCGTAATCTTATAAGCGATTGAATGTAGAGTGTATGAGTTAAGCGTGTTCTTAGCGTAATTTAGCTGGTTCTGTATAAATTTTTTTTAGCTTCACATATTGCATACATAGCACGATTCACGATTCACGCACAAACTAACGGACAGACAAAAATTCTTCTGAGTGGTTTTATAATTTCTATTATTGATTTATTAACCTCTTCTTCTTCTTCCTGGCATTAATCCCGGCTGTTTGCCAGGGTCTGCCTTCCTACTCAACCTACTCCACTTTACACGGTCTTTAGCGTCCTCGGTGGTTAGACCATTGGCTCTCATGTCCTGCATCACGACATCCAACGAGCGCTTCCTTCGGCGTCCGGGAGGTCTTACTCCAGGGACTGACATAGCAATGCACTTGCATTCTACATAATTCCTAGGCCGGCGCGTAACGTGACCAAACCATCTGAGGCGACGCTCTTGGAGCTTATCCGCTACGTCACGGACTCCAAGACTACCTCGAATGAATATGTTGCGTATGCGGTCAGACTGCGTTACGCCGCACATCCACCTCAGCATCTTCATTTCCTTGACGTGAAGCTCCTGAGTGTGCCGAAATAGTGCTGGCCAACATTCGCTGCCGTATAAAAGAACCGGTCGGATGATGCTCTTGTATATCAGACCCTTGTGTTTGGGCGGTATCTTGTGATCGCAGACCACACCAGTGACCTCCCTCCATTTGGACCAAGCAGCGCTTATCCGGCTATAGGCATCGTCATCGATGCCTTCAGACTTGTGCATAACGGAACCAAGGATCAAGGATATATTGATATATTAACCGATCTAGTTATTATTTATGTTATGTTTTACATGTGCAGAATTTACCTATAATTTTTTTTATTATATATACAGATTAAAAGTCCTTCGTTAAAGTGAAGAACGGAGTGTCTCGACACCAAATTTTCCCTGCCTACTCCGCTTTATACGTTATACATGTTATATACGAGTTGTAACTGATATCCCAAACATCTTTTATAAATAATGCCTTGGCTCGTGATGTGTCTAGTGGTTAGAACCGTTTATAGTTGTGATCGTGAATAACCTAAAATCTTTTAGAGATTCAAAAGTAATAGTGTTAAGAATTTTATATTTGCCATCAGAAGGTTATTTAGATAATTGGAAACTCGACAATATTACATTGTTATAACTCGAATCTCGTCCGAAGAAAAGCCAAGAGCTCGTCCTATCTTCCTCTATCTCACTCCATTTCATGGACAACCAATTGTAGGCATATGCCTATTTGTACATATTTTATTACAAAGCCGTTTGACCATCCTGGTCACGGCATCAAATTGTGACTGATATCTCAAACACCTTTAAAAATATTATTTTGTAAATAATACCTTGGCTCATGATATGTCTAGTGGTTAGAACCGTTTATAGTTTTGAACGTGAATAACTCCAAATCTTTTAGAGATTGAGTGTCAAGAATTTTATATTTTGCCATCAGAAGTTATCGCTTTAATAAGATATATTTTCCCTCAGAAGTTTAATCAAATAACTAAAACTCGACAATATTACATTGTCATAGCTCTTTCAAAGAAAAGCCAAGAGCGCGTCCTATCTTCCTCTCCACTATAACTGCGAGCTAGTTATAATAAAAGGAAGAAAGAATAAGGGCACCGCCCCGCCCCTACACCGTGAATTCCTACCAGACTACGGCTGCAACAGTCTTGTTGCACTCTCCGGGATGTTTTTTGTTTGATCAGTTTGAAGGTACTTGTTACGCTTGTTTATATTAAGATTGTATTAGAATGGTGACTCGTGATGTTGATTGATTTGTGAGATCCATATAAGTTGTTGGAACGAACGCAATACCGCAAGGCAGCCGATATGTTAAATAAACGCACGGTACACACCTCACAGTCGTGTCTCGAACGGTAGGCGGACACTACCACATACACCAGAGTTCCAGGACATAAAATAGCACCACACACCCGTATGAGACGGGCGGACACTACTACATACACCGGAGCTGGGACATAAAATAGTATCACACACCTACTAATCATATACCAAGTCGTAGAAGTGGTATACAACATGTCAATGACCAACGCCATACAAGCAAAGCTTACGTACCGCGAGCGTACTGCGAGACGGCGTGAGCCACGACATAGTTAATGTCGCTTTCCGCCCATCACGTCAGTTTCCGCGACGTCAAGTAACATTTAATATTATAATAATGGTCAAAGAACACTTTGATCCACAGTATGTGTCGCTCCTACACATATATTGCCTTTATAAGAAATTCGATCCTAAAAGGTCGTGCCAACATAGGCTTCAAATTATTATATTGTTAGCGTACTTGTGTAAAAGAGGGTAGATTTAGGTGGAAAATAACTATAAAAGCAGTGGAATTGTGTCAATCGGGGGCACTTGCTTGTAAGTGACACATATCACTTATTGCAATTACATACATATCACTTATTGCAATTACATATTATCTCTTTCAAAATAGTTTAGAATCATATAGACGATATGTGTTTTTATTGTGTTTTTTTAAAACGTTACCCGCTTCCGATTTCTAACAATATTATCTCTATATATAATAAGACAGTAAAAATATTTTGTCTGTAGATTTAGTAATTTTGACTGAAATGGATAGAGGGACACTTAAAAAGAATAAAAGAAAGCAAAATGATTTTTTTGAATTTCTTGTCTGTCTGTCTGTCTGTCGACATAATTTTGTCCGCATTTTTCTCTGAAAGTACTGAGCCGATTTATTTAAAAATTTCACCAATTGCTTTGTTTTAACTCAACTTAAATACTAAAGTTTAGTTCATCAAAATCGGTTCATTAAAAAAAAGTTATCGTCATTTGAATGAACTCAAGGCATTAGCTTGCCTGCGAGTATTATATAGCAATCGCTCTGGTAAGATTCTTGGCTAAAGAATGACATTCGAAACGTCTGGGTTATATGACTGTTGATAAAAATATATATTTTTGAAGCACTATTATATAATATTTTATACAATAAAGTAAACAAAATTGAATCGTTAGTGGAGATTACCTTCATAAATAACAGTTACGTTTAAGTCGTAATTACTTCAACACAGAGATAAGGAACGATCTTGAAAGAAATATCAAGTAAAAAAAATCTTTGTATTTTTTGGTTGGTTCGTTCATATAATATATGTAACTGATTTAAAAACTGTACAGGAGTTAATATGCAATTATTACAGTTATTTTACTAAGAATATTATGAATCCTTCAAATCAATAATTTAACATTTAAGGCTGTTTCTTTCTGAATGAGTAAATTAAATTATTCACTGACATCAGCACATTTAACAGAGTATATTATATAAGTAAAAAGAACATAAAGTTACAAAAATATATACGTGTAATAAATAATTACCTTTATGTATATTTTGTTGGTTATGTATAAATATCAAATATCAACAATGGTCGTATTTTTTTTTTAAACAATCAAAAATTCTTTGACGATAATGTCGTAAAAAAAACATATTAGAAGTCATTATAGTTGTTAATCAATTCTGCTTATTAAATCAACAATCATGTATTTTAAGCGGGCGAAGCCGTGGGCGGGCCGCTTGTATTTATTACATATTTGGTACGAGTCTTTATGTGCATCATATTTATTTGTACCTTAGTACTTAAGAGTTTGATTCGAACGCTGTCTTCCAACCATCACTACCTACTATATATCGACCGACGATTGATAGATCGACAGTTGCGACACTCGGGACGACAATACGAGTACATGAACTCGTCTCGATTAATATGGTATCAGAAATATATAGCTTGTATTATTCATAATTAACTATATTATTTATGTGTATTGCCATGCATATTTTATATTGTTTAATTATATTTAATATCTCATATCCCAGGTAATACTGTTACAGAGTACATTGAGGAGCTAAAACATTAATACATTTTTTATTTTATAATTTGCTTTAAAATGAGTTTTTGCTATATGCCATTGACATCGGTGAACCGCGTATTTTATAGTTGTAATTTACATTTTTATTAGAAGTGATTCAACTTCCTGAGGTGATATCGGTGGTATGAGCCCAGAGATTTCTGTTTACCAATGGAAGATCAACTGTTCTAGTTGTTTATAATACTTGTACCACACTACTAATATGTCTTTATCTGAGCATAAAAGCGCCCCGTCTGCACCTTTAACAATCCTGATCCTTACTGGGTCTTATGCCATCTTGTTCCATGTTTTTGCAAGTTTATATACTTGTTATTGCCCTTCTCCACTGTGGAAAGCAACATACATTGATTCCGTAGCGTTTCTCCTTGTTGAGACTACAGATTTCTAAGCCTTCTTTTTTAATATCTTGTAAGTGGCAGTGGCAGCTAATCTACAATATTTTTTTATCAGTTTCACGCTGTATCTCGTACACAGCAGGGTGGGCAGAGGGAACCTAGTGTTAAGTAGTTAGTTCATTAGAATTAACAGTCGGTACCTAACATTCTTCAATAATTGATTGAAGAATCTTAACAAGGATCTCCGTAAAACTTAAATGGGTCCCGACTGATAATACTTACTTTTTCTTTTGAAAATTATATATCGGTTAAAGTCGGTCAAAATTGCAATCAAAATTGCAATCAAAGTTGTTAAAAAATATATATATAATAAACACTTATAAATAGTCAAAATATATTTATTCTTCAGATAGGAATAAATGTATAAAAAAACTTTTTTAAAATTTTATTTTTAACAAAATGTAACAAATATGCTAAATAAATTTTCACAACAACAAGTACCAAGATTTAGGTCCAAATGCTTATTGCTCCAACAGTTCCTCTAACGGAACCTTCTTAAAGTATTTGTTTACGTTGTTTGTGATTTTCTTTAAACAAGCGTACCAGGTTGGGTCTTGTAACAACTCGGCTACTTCTTTCCAACTTTGGTGATTGGCGAAATTATGAACAGCATCCGCTGTAAAAACACATTGATCAATTAACGTTTATTTAATTAGCATTAAAGGTTTTTATGGCATTAAAGGTGTACAATTTTGGACATATATTGTGGCGTATCACAACGTATGTACAAAAATTTTAAAACATCTTGTCAATAACCATTTAAGTTACTGTTAATGAAAAAAGGGATATTTTTGTCGATTTTATACAATATGTATATTATATTCATTAGCTCTTAATCAAAAACATTTATTAGATTTAATAATAAAAATAATAAATACTTATATTTTAGCACGCCTAACTGGTTTAATAACCAACAATGGGTAAGAAAGCGGTTAAAATATTAAATAGTCAAAGGTTATTATTCCATTCAGTAACAAATGTGAATTTAAATTTACAGTGGACATTTCATAGGAGAAAAAATGGGACGTACAAGCAGGTCCGAGTTATGTTCCACTTACTGTGAAACTGAAAGCAGAAGGAGAATTTGCTGATTTTTCATCAATAAAAACTATAATAAATTACTAGGCGTGTCATTTAGTCATTTGAAATTTTTATTTACAAAATTTATGATGTGACAAAAGTTCACAGTTTCAATTAAAGACCATCTTGTCTTTTATATTGCTAGGGTCGCCTATGTTTGACGAATGATGTTGGTTCGTATTAAACAACTATTGCCATTACTCCTTATTTGACATTCCCTACGTGTCCTAAACCGAATTTATTTTCTTTCATCATAGTTTGAGACTAGAAACTTATTTACTCAAAATCATTCTTAAAATTATTTTTTAGAATAACATCCATTTTCCTTATATTATTTCTATCAAATGCCTACTATTTATTACCTTCCGATATGTTTTCTATTTACTTTATTTTATAGAAAATAATAAGCAATTGTCATTCACTGTTTGACATAAGCCCGTTTGTGAGAGGGCGCTACTTTCGTACACGTTTACGTAATAATATAGTAAAATATACTTACACAAGTCCTTTCGACCGTTGAAAAGATTTTTAAAATCGTATGAATTTGGAGAAAGAGCCTGGCAAGTGAGTTTAAAGTTTTTAATCATTAAATGGGTTTTGCCATCGCTTCCTTCAACTTTTTTCAGTTCACAATCTACATTTACGACGTAATTACCTGTAAAAAATAAATGAATAATTTAAAAGTAAAATTAATTTAATAAATATTTTTTAAATATGTACTTTCAAATATATAATCTATATTAATATTTATTACTACAAAATGTACCTGTTATTAAACTATAAGCGCCTTTCCCTTGTACGGGCAGAATAATTATGCGTCCATCGATCTCATAATCTCCATGCATTTTTAAAGAAGGACAATGGAGATCATAGTGTAGAGCTGTAATTTGTTCGTTGATTCTAAAAATAAAGATGTATGTGTACATTAATAACTACTATCTCATACACAAATTGTTTTGTCGGCTTTAAGCGTAAACCTACTAAACCCCTTTTTTGTCATTATATACTCGTATATATTTAAACCAATCGAAAGCGTAAAACACATACAAAATCGATCTTTATCTTATTTCATATAGTATAGAATGCAAATCAATTTTAGAAATTGTGAATACAATCTGATAATATACGTACGTATGTGTATTGATAGTTTTTTTCAAAAATGTTTGGATGGTCTCAACAAGAATTCAGCGGAAAATGGGGAACGGAAGTGTCTTAATGGAGAGCGGAGTGTTTCAACACGAGTTCCCTTTGTCTACCTTATGCAGGAAACAGTGTGAAGCTAAAAATAAGATGCAATGCGACGAGATTGAGCCAACAAGCTGTGATATTTTATGTCACAGTAACACCACTCAATGGCTTTAATAGAAGTGTGTTGGATGGACTCATTGAAATATTGAAATAAAATTAATTACTTACGCTAACTAAATTATAGGACCAAGAATAAACATTTTCATTTCATCAAAAAATATTTTTTTGCTTTTAGTGTGAAATAATACTTTCAAAAAAACGATTAATAACTTTTCATCAAAATGATCATTCTTGACGACAATCTTCGGGTAGCAGAAATTTTTAAAAAAATCCCCAAAGAGCCGGAGAGAGAGTACTTGCCATAAATAAATAAGTTTATACCACTTGGTGGTTAGAGCACTTGGATGCTATCAAGTAGGCAAGTCCCGCTACGTTAAAATTTTAAACCTTTGTATAAATAAATAAATAAGTAAGTAATGTTATTTTCTAAAAAAATATTACCTTAATTTTTCAGATTTAAAATAAACATTAAAAAATACTTACTTTACGTTCTCAACATGACAATTTTTATATCCAATTACTGTGGCGTTATAGAATACATATTTTAATATAGATAGATTTCCTTCAATTTTTTCTAAGAAGAGGGGATCTGATGGTTCTACTCCCAACTCCGGTATACCGGCTAATAAAGTTGGAATCGCGGCGTTCACTGTTTTTTCTATGCATGCATTATCACTAACTTTGCATTTAGAAAATAGGTTATCTAGAAAAAAGAAATATATATTAGAAGATGCTTTACTACGACTATCTTTTTATATCCATGTATAAAAAAATAATATAAGGTAGGAAACACCAATATATATGTATTTTAAGCCATAAAGGTGTTTTCTATGTTTAAAGCGATGATTCTTATGTGTAGTAGTGACCTTATGTTTTGTTTGCCGGAACAAAATTGAGGAACATGTTCCAGCTGTTCCATTCCGGCTTCGGGACATGTTCCACTTATTGTTACTTTTTTTTGACTGTGTCCAGTATATAGCCGAGTCGGCAGAGGGAACGTAGTGTAAAGATTCTTCGTTCTCCACTTTCTGCCGAATTGTCATCATTGAAGTGCCAGCGGGCGCTAGCGGCGGGCGCGGTGTCGAGGCGCGTACTTAACGTCTTATAATACCTAATTACTTTTTAACTATACTAATATTATAAAATTCGTTAATCTCAGTGCTGCCGGTAAATAAGTTAAAGGAGCCTTAGCTGCATTGATGGGACGGCGAAACGTCAGCACAGCTGCGCGTTTGGCCGTACGCAATGCAGTGTTGGTACCGACACTGTTATACGCAGCGAAACGTGGGTATTACAGAAGAAGAATGAAAGAAAGATGAATGCTGTGGAGATGCGATCTCTTCGTAGGATTTGGGGAGTCAGCTTAGCTGATCGAATCCGCAATGAAGAAGAAAGAAGATATGACCACTTCGTTTCTATCTTTAATGGCCATTTTTAAATTGTATTCCACAATGCCTTTCGTCGTTGCCATTGTTGCACTGCGGATCAGCCCTTTGACTGCATCGTCTTCGCTACACCGCTGTAGTAATAGCAGCATGTTAATTTTGCCGACTTCATGTTCACTGCTACTACCATCACGTTCGTGAGACCCTGAGCTTCGTGAATCGTTAACACCTTTGGACCTGTACTCACTCCATATCTTCGGGCTTCGTCTACCATAAGGCGCACCTTTCTGATTTTCTGACCTCGTTAACCAATATTGAAGCGATAGTGCGAACCTTACCTTTTACTAATTTCCCTATATTTACCGACAGCTTCTCCCGGAGTTCTTTGGCTGCCTCTGTGGTAGTGGTGACGATAGTGTCTTTATTCAAGTCAAAGTGTTTTAGAATCCAAGTTGTTTTACCGCATCCGGAGATCCCATTGACCCACTGCATCCCAGGTACTTCCCATTCCACTGATGATGTGGGTTCTAGAGTGTTATCGAAGTTTCTGGCCATCTTTAGCATTTTATCCTCCAGCATCACTTTCGTGCACTTGGCGACGACTTCAATGGGATTGTTATCAGTTAAGTTGAATTTGAGGTTGCCTGTTTGTCTGGTTTCCTCTTCATCCAACTCCACAAAGCCAACTGCAGCATTATACGCCGCCATGTAACTGCCGTTCATGTTGCCTGTAATGGTTTGGGCGGTATCGTTGTTATATATGGCGGCTTCTAGCTCCTTGAGCTTTACCTGCAGGATCGAGTATTCTCCCTGAAAGGTAAGCATTATTTCCTTGCAAGTTCTGAGCTTTACTTCTTTAGTAGCTTTAAGGACTGCGAGGAATTCAAGGAAAGCATTCTTGTAATGGTCTTTGTGTCTCATGATCGGTACCAGATTGGGTGTTTTTACTTGATCCATAGTCGCTCTTGTTAACTTTGGTCATGTTTTTACAGCGGTAGTCTTTGCAGAGTCCCTTGAGATTTTATCTATGGCCATCACCTGGGTTTCATGTATTGAAGGTTTCCTCCTACATAATAGGTTTTTAACGGCAGTCATAAAGGCGCTGCATGCGCCCCTTGCAGCAGTGTGTTTCGGTTTGTTTTCTGCACGTTTTGCCTGTTCCTCTGCTGTCTTACGTTGGTAGAGTTCTGAGCCGCTTTCGATGGTCACAAGGGTAGATGGTGGATTTACTTTCTGGGTGCCCAAGTGATTGAGTTTTAGGTATCTGAGATCTTCACCTCTGTCCTCATACGCTATCACCTCATGTTGTTCTGAGGCTTTTATGCATCCCAGTCGGTCTGCCACTTCTCCTTTATTATAGTCAACGACCATAGCGTCTACGCTTATCACTCGAGCTCCCTGTCCTGTCATTTCCCTTACTACTGTAAGCAGTTCCTGTGAACGTTCAAAGGGCGTCCGTTCCCCGCGCTTCGTATATTTTTCGTCTTACTGCCGTTCTTTTAGTGCTCCCGTTCAATAAACAAGCTAGACCAGGTGAAATTGCAATAAATTTATTATTTCTAGATCTGCAAAAGCGTATGCCTAACCTTTCAGTATTGTCATCCATAAAAAGAGCTACTCCCCTAGTTCGTAATGTCGGTGTACCCATTTCGGCTTATTGCAATAACTGGATCATTGTAGTATATTGTGTATGTTTTAATGTATGTGACGTTTTTGTGAGATGCGGATGAGTTTTGGAGCTTATTTTTGCAGTTTGTGTAAGTGGTGCGTATAGAGTACGTGAGTCTCTTTGTCCCAAAGAGCTATTCCTATTGCATGCAATACGAAAGGCCCTTTCAGCGTAACCGAGGAGCGCTTGCCGGGAGTTTGGATCTGCCATGATATTTGGAAGATCGACCTCAGTTAGGTCTCTATCGATTGCCATTTCAAGTTCGAAGCGGGCGGCAGCATATCTGGGGCACTCCAATAATATGTACCATACCGACTCTGTTGTATTCTCATCGCATTCACAGCTTGATGAATCTTTCAACTTGAATCTGTGCAGGTACTCTGCTGTCATTTCCCACTTTCCGCCAAATTCTGGAGACATTGATTGAGTGGCGAAGCTCAACGACGCATTTTGTCTCGACACCAGGACGAAGAAATTTAAATACTAGGAAATGAAATATTATTTCCTCGAGTGGGAATCGAACCCACAACCTTTCGCGTTTCAATTCACACGCTTGTGCTCCTGCATCACGACTGGCCTCCAATAAACAAGAGAAATAATTTGCTTGAATTGTTATTTTGATCACCTTTTGAGAGCAAGCTATGCAGATTCTATAAATTTAAAAGTTTTAAGGTTTGTAATCCTGGTAGTTTGCTATTAAAACTATGCTACTATATACTACTCTTTACTACTTTCTACTATTAAATGAAATAAACTTACAAAATTATTATTTTCAATAAAATAAGTCTTTTTGGAGCTGATTTAATTTTTTAATTTTTTAAATAATTAAATTAAAGCTAAATATAATTTAACAGATTAATAAAAAGAATTGAAATATGCCTCCTGGTATATACAGGAGAAAAAAACGGAGGGACAGAGGAACACAGGACATCGTTGAAATTATAAGTGATTGGAACAGAACAGTTGAAAACTCTAAGCAAATGTTGGAATTAGTGGAACGGCTTACGAACAGTGAAGATGAACAGTCGGAATGACATTGTTTTTAACTTTAACTCTTTATTGCTCCGGAATAGTTAAGTTCGTCTAGTCGGAGTTTTTAGTGGAGAACGGAATATCTTAACAGAAGGTAAGTTTTTGCCTACCTAGAGAGATTTTATGATACCCCCGCAATATGCAAATACAATAATATTAGTATGGCTTAGCTTACTGAAAAATCACATGACTCTCTTTACAAATTTATACATTGTATATATTATAGAGTTGTTTATATGTTTTAATGTATATATTTTCCCTTAATGTTGACGGAAGCCATTTTAAAAGTAAATTCATTATTATATCAGCTTTTCAAACTAGCAAAATGACTAACATGTCTTCCTTGATATACAAATATGTATTTAAAAATATAAAAAGTAAATAAAGTGTTATATAAGTATCACAAATATTATGATTACCATATAAGTGTAATGTTCAGGAATTACGAAGGCTGAGATTGTGAATTTGATTACCACTCAGAATAGGTCAACGAGTGATAAGATTTTGTTGTATTTGTACCAACTTATAGTTATTTATCGATTGTCCGAAGTATTTCTGATATTATTATTATATTTTATCTATAATTAAAAATTAAAGTGAGTAAATATATGAGAGATAAAAAAATATTTGATTATTTATAATGTTATATTTTCTTTAAGTATGGATATAAATCCATATCCATACGTTTAAACATATAATAAGAAAAAAATACATTCAAAAGTAATTTCTAAAATAATGTACATTTAACTACAGTATATGTTATGTTACACATTTTTTGAAGAATTTTTATTATTTTTTAATTTTAAATACAGATTTCATTCATTTTTCGTAAAAACCAAAAAAGGTATTTAGTACTTTTTTGATGACATTTTGAATTATTAAATTTTATCCAATAACAACTTTTATCTGCGGCTTCATCGTGGCTAAATGAAAATATCTGAGAGTAGTTTATATAATGTGATTCTTATATTCCATGTACTCGAGGTAGCCCTGACCGCAGGTACAGTGGATTACATTGAAATGAATAACATGATGCAATATATTTAGACTTGAACCAGTAGTTCCTCAGTTTGGCGCCTTCAATCAAACAAACTCCTCAGCTTTTTAAGTACAGACTAATACATTTAGTACATGCACAATTATTAAGTAGATATACGAATCCAAAAACTAAGTGAAGTATGATCATATGTGTATTTGAAAAAAATATCAAGTATAAGGCTTTATTAGCAATTTCGTCACCAACAAAGCCTTTATCCTCACTTTAACAATTTATTGTCATTTAAAACTGGTTCATTGATCGTAATAATATTTTTCATGATATTAGAATAATAGTAACATTAATAAGATACTTTATTAACTTGGTTTAGACAATGAATGATAGATGGCGGAACCTAACGCTGCCATGTGATAACATACTAACAACAACATTTATACATATAATTACAAATATAATTATTTTCGAAAATGACCTTTGAATCCAAATTACTTCACCGTGTCAAAACAATACATAATTATAATAAAAAAAAACTATCACACTTACGTGAAAGGACTCCATTGGAACAACTAGCGACAGCTAATAATGTCAGGAGAAACATTTTATCTGTCTGTCTTCCAGCAGTTCAAAAATTTAAGTGCTACAAGGACACTAACATTCGTAATCTTATAAGCGATTGAATGTAGAGTGTATGAGTTAAGCGTGTTCTTAGCGTAATTTAACTGGTTCTGTATTAATTTTAATTTTTTTAGCTTCACATTGTATTGCGTACATAGCAGCGACGGCGGGAACCTGGGAACTAGTGTTCAGACACTCCGTTAACCATTAAGATACTTCCGTTCCCCACTTCCCGCTGACTTCTTGAGGCATTGCGTATTAATGGCGGAACTCAATGCTGCGGTTGTTAACAGAGCGAGGAAATTAAATATTTCATTCCGAAATCGAACCAGGAGCCATCATGTTTATCACGATCACGTTGCATCACGATGGTCTTTAAATTATTTGTTTTATCCATCTTTTCAGGTTCACGCTGTATTCCACACATAAAATAAGACAAGTATTCCATTCTCTATTTTCTGTCGGAATTGGCTGTCGGTTGAGTGGCGAAACTCAACGCATCGCTGATATAACGTAACGTGTGAAATTAAAATGGCCCATTTACTCAATAATGTGTGTTATCTATACATACACATACAGGCTGTAAGTGTCAGCGCCTCCTTTTACGGAAACAGTATATAGGGTAAAATATTGACTGACGCTGACGCTGACGTTTGTTTTGGTTGACACACGTGTTAGTGAAAATATTTTGTTTTAGTGTTGAATATCTCTATTTTACACAGTGGAAACAATATATAATAGTGAAAATAGATCCATACTAATAAGGTGATTGGTTATAGTAAGTAGTTGTGTTGTTTTATAGGCTAGATTAGTTTTATTTTATAGTTAGGTTATTTTATTTTAAAATGGATCCTGACCCTCCACCTGACCCCCCTGATCCTGG
>JAATLQ010032534.1:0-14537 GCA_013421005.1 Heliconius erato x Heliconius himera
CTGAAGAACTGTTTGACCTATTACCTGCCGCCGAATTTTCTAACCGCACAGTACGATATAAGCTGAAATATCATCCACACCACCTGGATACGTGGCAATCCACTACTGTGCGGTTTCGTAGTAACTTTCTTCCACGCACCACGGAACTGTTGAATAGCCTACCCGCGGCAGTGTTTCCAGGTCGATATGACATGAGTACCTTCAAAAAGCGCGTCTATCTCCACCTTAAAGGCCGGCAACGCACCTGTAGCTCCTCTGGTGTTGCACGGGGCCGTGGGCGGCGGTAATCACTTACCATCAGGTGACCCGAACGCTCGTTTGCCTTGTCCTTTTCCATAAAAAAAAAAGCTGTCTCCATGGAGTGAAACAAAGTAATATGGGAGTGAAAGTTGACCTGAAGTGAAAGGTGACCTGAATGTGAATTGCCTGCTGTACGCAGATGATGCAGTGCTTATTGCATCGTCAGAATGCGAGTTGCGGGCATTGGTCACCACTCTGAAAGAAGGGTGTGAAAATAATGGTCTAAGCCTCCATGCGAATAAGACAAAGGTTCTGAAATTCATCTCAAGGTCATTTTTGAAAGAAATGAAGAACGGACGCAAAATCAGTGTAAATGGTAAAATTAGAATAGGTGAATGAAGTGGTATATTTGGGAAGATTGTTCAGTAGAGATGGAAAATACGGGATGGATGTGGAAAGGCGTATTGCTGCCGGTAACAGGGTTAATGGAGCCTTAGCTGCATAGATGTGACGGCGAAACGTCAGCACACCTGCGCGTTTGGCCATACACAATGCAGTGTTGGTACCGACGCTGTTAAACGACAGCAAAACGTGAGTATTACAGAACAAGAATGAAAGAAAGATGAATGCCGTGGAGAATTTCTTCGTAGGATATGCGGAGTCAGCTTAGCCGATTGAATCCGTAATGAAGCGATACACAGAATGGCAGGTATTAGCGAGGATGTCACGGTGAGAATGAAGAAGAACACGCTCAGCTGGTTTGGTCACGTCGAACGAATGAGTGATGAAATAATGGCAAAAAAGATTTATGATGGACAAGTGAGTGGTAAGAGAGATAGGGGGAGACCTCGGTTGACCTTCGAAAACACAGTATCAAAGATACTGGACGAAAGTCATATAAAAAGCATGAGGACTCCCCGGAGGGCATGTATGAAGAGGTTGATAACAGTGGACAAAGCGAAAGAGGTATGTTGAGACTACGGTCTCGCTACGGCGTTTGGCGTTCCGTTCTCTCTGACTACCTCGCTAGGGATAAAGCGTGAAGCTAAGTTAAGTTATAAGTTATAACATTAGATTTTGGTAAAAAATATTGCAAAAATTTAAAACGGAAATTACGCGCTTTTTGACTAGCAAAGTCATTAATCACATTTTCAAAATCAGTAGTATCGACTAGTTCATGTTCAATTGACATGATAGCGAGATTGTATTTTTCATTTTCATTCTCTTATTTTTCTTGTACATTCCTTGATTCTTGATTGAAAAAAAATTAGAAGAATTGATCGTAGACTTTGTTGCCCCTTTCCATTTGTTGCCCGGTGCGACCGCACCGCTCGCACCCCCCCAGCTACGCCACTGAATCGAACCCACAACCTATCGCGCTTACAGTCGCACGCTTCTGCCCCTGCGCGACGACTGGTCTATTATATTAGTTTTAAATTTATACTAGCGGCCCGCCCGCGGCTTCGCCTGCTTGAACTACATAATGATTGATTTAATAAACAGTATTGACTGATAATTACTATGACTTCTAATATGATTTTTTTAGTTTTTATTTATTTACATTATCATAATTTCTATAAGATTTATTTTGTTAAAAATTAATTATGTTAAATTTCATTTAAAATATTAAACGAAAACGTCGCTTTACTGAATACATATTACACAGTTAAAAATACCAATTTATAACAAACAAATACAGATTTATTATTATTATAAGTATAGAATATATAAAAAAATAAGTATAGATATAGATTGCTATATATTCACAGGCAAACTAATGCCTTGAGTTCATTCAGGTGACTTTACCTTTTTTTTATGAACCGATTTTGTACAGATCAATTGGTGAAAGTTTTAAGTAAATTGGTTCAGTACTTTCGGAGATAAGCCTGATCATACATACAAACAGACATACAGATAAAAAAAAATATTATTCTTTTTTAGTATCCCTCTATCCATTTCACCCAAAAATACTAAATGTACAGACAAAATATTTTTACTGTCTTATTATATGTATAGAAACTCTTCCAAATTCCACTGCTCCTGTACTTCGCCAGTCCCTACAGAGCTAAGACACTCAGAGTGTGTTTATTTTGTACATATTAGATTTTACGTTTTCAAAAGTCACACATAAACTCAAGGTAAACTTTAGTATACCGTCTCAGGGGCATTATCGGTACAAAACTAGCTAATAATAGTTTTAAAAAGTTAAATCTCAGAGGCCTCAAATCGATATATTTTGATTACTGTACTTATTATATAAAATATTTTTAATTATTAATCTTTTTCTCTTAAAATATATATGTGCCAACTAACTTGAACCAACTACCTCATTGCATACAATAACAAGCTTTTCAATTGGGCCAAGATGACTTATTATTTACATTTATTTAAGACTCTCCCTTTTTTTGCATATCCTCTACATCCGAAATAAAATTACACCACCACTTACTACAATAAATGAGAACAGTGACGCATAGCGCTCGGTGCAGGGGTAATCGACGATTTTAAGGTCATTTTGCTGCGTATCGAGAACTTTTGATTTAGGGAAGCTACGGCGTTAGTTTACATAAATATATTGTCTCGCTCTGATAGCAAGGAAAAGGCGCGGCGGTGAATTCCACCATTCAACATGCAATACCTTTAAAAATTCTATGGAAAGTGGGGAACGGAGTGCCTTGACACTAGGTTCCATTTGCTTACTCTCGATATGCAGAATACAGCGTTAAGTTAAAGAAAAGATGTCTTACAAAAAACTCTTAAAAACACAAAGTTATTTATCACTAAATCTTTCTAAGCCAGATAATATATTTTCAAAGACGACATTTAATTTCATATGAAATAACATACATACAAATACAATTTTTGGTCGAAATAGCATTAAAAATACTCTTTATGCAGCATCTACAGCGTGCCCGGGGGAAATTACAATGCCTCAATGAAGTAACTGTTTCACTGGTAACGTCGTAAATATGTCATTTGGATTATGCTTTACATAAAATAAAAATAAACCAGCTTCACGCTGTATCCCGCACACAGCAGGATAGGCAGAGGGAATCTAGTGTGAAGGCACTTCGTTTCTAATTTTCCACCGAGTCCTGGAGGCATTGCGTGTTGAGTGGCGGAGCTCAACACCGCGCTTTGCCTTGACACCAGAGCGAAGAAATGAAAATATTATAATAACTTCTTCGAGTTGGGATTGAACTCACAACCACATTTTACAGTCACACTTCTGTGCCCCTGCGCTACGACTGACCTAGCCGAGAGTTGCGTAAATATTACGAATTTCTCGTATAGAGTAAGGTTGTCAGTTAAGTCATTCCGTATCTAGTTAAGTCATTCCGTTTTTCACTCACGCCTATCTTATTCACATTAAGTGCGACGTAACGGAATCTAATGGGACAAATTTAAATAGCAATTTGCAGACCAGCGATTTTTTCATCTTAACCCATAGGTAGGCGGAGAGAATTTAGTGTCAAGACACTCCATTCTCTACTTTACTTCAGATCGGAAATGATTCCGCAGCCATCCCATTAATTAGACGCAGTTCCACTACACCACTATGGCTGTTTGCTTAATAAAATTAAATTTTAATCTGGTTCAATAAAAGCTTGCTTCAAATTTTTAACCCCTATTTGACTTATCTGAGGGAGGTTAAAAAAATAGCCCTTCTGCAAGTCGCCTTCGAATGAAAAACTTTTAATTTCAATATCAGAGAATAGCTATTAAGTGGCGATGGTTTTAAAAGCTACCAACCCCTGTTAAATATTCCATTGTTTAACTATATATTATTAAAAAAAAAACAATCACGTTTTTGCTCACGCAGTAGGGTTATAGGGAACCTAGACCTAACCTTACCTAAGACGCGGAGTTCATTGCTTCTCACCTGAAATCGAGATTTTACATTTTGATTTCGAAACTAAGCGCCGCATTTTGTCTTTCAGAGCAGGTACATAAAACATACATTTTTTTTAGAAATATTGTGCATGTGTTGCTCTGACAAACCATCCACCAACCAATCAACCAATCTAAATAAAATTTCGTGAAACTATCACTATCACGAAAAAGAAAAAAGATAAATAATATACATTTTCTATCAACTACCCTCAATTCTTTTTAACATTAACTTCAACAAATGTGGAAATTAAACGAACTATATTCACAATACTCTATACTCTATCTCTTTCACAATAAGTACTCAAATAGATTACACTTTGTGCTCTATCACCAAATATTTTCCAAAAAAAAAACATGCAATTTTCAACTCTATTGCCTTAGCAATAAGAGCAAAGCTACTTGGTAGATACCTACTGAATAAGCAAGTACCAGTGGGAGAAGAATTAAAGGTATTAATTCAGTCGATAAATCTTATTGTCTCTCTAGTGAAATACGAAAGAGTTTGGTAACATACGATATTCGCATCCTATAATAAAAAAGAGAACCCGTGGCGGAGCACTGTACGTGCGATGGCTATGAATTCAATCCTAGATAGGGGAAAGGATTATATTCAAACAGCGTTGTATACTGCCTCTCGGCGCAATGAGTGGAGATTTGGCAGGGAGAGATGAATGGAGTGTCTTAACACTAAATTCCCTCTTTTTTTATGGAAAAGACAAGGCCAACGAGCGTTCGGGTCACCTGATGGTAGGTGATTACCGCCGCCCACGACCACAATCCTTCTCCTTTATATTCTCAACTATTATTATATATTATTATTATTATATTCTCAGCTTTATTCTATTATAATGTGTTTGTCTATGTATTATATATGTATATGAAGCCTGAATAGATCTTACTTTGTGATAAATCGCATTCCAAACAATTGTATGGCTTGAAAGATTTAATCCTTCATCGGTGGCAAACTACTGTCCTAAATACTATATAGAAAAGGTAAAATGCTCTATTTTCACAATTATTTTGTTTTAGCTTTACGCTGTCTCCCGCGCTAAGCAGTATATGCAGAGGGAACCTGGTGTTAAGACACTGTGTTCCTATTAAAACACTTTCTTTCTTACCTTTCCACCGAATTATGGATTCATACTGTTTTGAATGGCGGAAGTTGCTCCGATATACCTCGCAATTACATATTGTTTCCAAAATTGTGGCGGTGTGTGGGAAAAGGAGCGTCTTAACTTAACACTAGGATCCCTTTGACTACGCTGCGTTATGCGAGAAACAGTGTAAAGCTAATTAAGTATTTTAATAATCATAAATAGAGGTCAGTCGTAGGGCAGTGGCACAAAGTGAGACTGCAACGCGACTTGTTAGGGGGTTCGATCCCCACACGAGGAAGTAAAATATTAATTTACATTTATATTCTCATTTCTTCACTCTGGTATCGGGGCCACGGCGCGGCGTTGAGTTCCGCCTACCCTTCTGTGTACGGGATACAGCGTGAAGCTCATTTATTTTATTTTTAGTAATGCTCCGGGTATTATAAATAATGCCCTAATCACTTCTTCTATGGCATTTACACAAAAAAAAAGAACACAACAACAAAATGCATTCACAAGCATTCATACAACCCACAATGACCGAAACGCTACATTAAATAAAACGTTAGCATACAAGCTGTACTGTAATTCAAAGTAAATCGCATTTTTAAAAATTCAATACACGAACAACATAAAACATGTGGGGATCGTTAGAGCTTAATTTGTTTTCACATAAAAGGGATCTCGCGGAGGTGTAAAAGTGTACGAGAACGTGCATCCAATTATATTGAAGCGACACTTTGTGGTATTAGCGCTTTCGAAATATAATCAGTATGGTATAGTGACTGATAATGTGAATGTTGTGGGTTCGTATACGGCTTGAGTAAATGCTTTTTTTTAGCTTCACGCTGTATCCCGCACATAGCAGGCAAGACAAAGGTAACGTAGAGACACTTCGTTTCTCGTATTGAGTAAGCAGAACCCTCGCTTTATATCATTACCATAGCAAGAAAATGCAAATAATTATTTCCCCGGGTGGGAATTGAACCCCCCCTTTTATATAATAAATATAACATGATATTGCATTATAATCGCACGACATCAAAATAACCCAATTTGACGGCTCCGACGCGCCATAATTAATGAGATTACGTAAATTCTGTCAAACACGTTCCGATTTAAATTTTTGGAGTAATTTTACTTTCTACGAAAATTACTTGTATATTTTTTTCGCGTTCATTTTCACGCACCTTCCGCGTTCCGTTGTAAGAAAAGAATTTAATTTTCTAATTTGATATAATATTGAAAAAAAAATAATGTCATACATTTGATGGAACAATGATGTATTTGCACTTTTTTTAAGTAATTAAATATGTAAAACCGGCTGGTTGTGGGTTCCCCACTCGAGGAGATGAAATATTTACTTAAATTTATATTTCCATTTTTTCGCTCTGGTGTCGAGGTTAACGCGGCGTTGAGTTCTGCCACTCAACACGCAATGCCTCCAGAATTCGGCCGAAAGTGGGGAACGGAGTGTCCTAACAATATTTCATCTTAAAAAAACGCAGTGACTAACTGTCATTTTGCAAATCCATTCAATCTACAGAAGCTTCCTTAGTCCTTGGTCTATTTATATAATGGTCAAAACTGAATTTAGCAGTAACTTCTTCTATTCTTCCATATACTCCTTTTATTTCACCTTCATGCTTAACTTAACTTAACTTAGCTTCACGCTTTATCCCTTGCGGGGTAGTCAGAGAGAACGGAGCGCCAAACGCTACGGTAACCTCTTCTCATTAAGCTGTATCAGATTAATGAGAAAGAAGCTAGTGTCAAGTCACTTCGTTCCATTATTCCGTAAGAATCCCCGACATTGATTTTATATTTACAATGTATATATGTCACTGAATTCTATTAACTGCACATGTAGTTTATGCTACTCGGCATGCAATTCTTAAAACTGTTGTAATATAAATGAAGAAGAATATTAATATTAACTCTTCCGTTACTGAGTGATTGAGTGAGAACGCACAGAGGAATATAGTCGACTTAAAAAGTTTAAATTAACAATGTATATAGGAATTTAGGTGAAGGAGTGTGGAAGAGGATTAATAGAGGATTTCTCAAATTTAGGCGAGAACAGGAAAAAAATATTTTTTTCCCCGTTTCCATAAATTTTTAGGGTAAATTTGATAGCATCTACAGATAATACCAGTAGTACAGGAAAGAAACTAAAAACTATAGATTTGTGGTTAAGTCCTCAAAAATAATAGTCAAAATTTGGTAGTAAAGCCGCCTCGTTAATGTGAGGTCTCAGATGAAAGGGGCTCTGGCTAAGCTAAGCTTGAATTTCAGAAAAAGCTCCAATTCTTGTACGGAACCCTTGGTGGGACAGCCTGACTTGACCTGACCGCGCTTGTCCGGTTTTTCATTTTAAATCTTAAGGTCCACGCAAACCAAAATGCTGGCGACAACTAGTTTAGCAATTAAAAACGACAAAAAATATTTAAAAACGAATTATAATTTCATCTATAATCATGTAATTCTTTAATATGACCGCTTTCTTAAAAGACGTTTCGTCGATCTCTTCTTAGTGCTGGTAGTGCTTGGCTTCATTGGTATAGTCTGAAAATAAATTATATTATTAAATTTAAATTAAAATTAAATTAGCTTCACGCTGTATGCCGCGCACAGCAGGGTAGGCAGATGGAACCTAGTGTTAAGAAACTCCGTTCCCCACTTTCTGCCGAATTCTGGAGGCATTGCGTGTTGAGTGGGAGAACTCAACGCCGCGCTTAGCCTCTACACCAGAGCGAAGAAATGGTAATATAAATTTAAGTAAATATTTCATCTCCTCGAGTGGGGAT
Source organism: Heliconius erato x Heliconius himera (assembly GCA_013421005.1). Lineage (NCBI taxonomy): Eukaryota > Metazoa > Arthropoda > Insecta > Lepidoptera > Nymphalidae > Heliconius > Heliconius erato x Heliconius himera. The sequence continues at coordinate 8,039 of JAATLQ010032534.1, forward strand.
CGAACCCACAACCAGTCGGTTTTGCAGTCACAACTCGTGAAGCTGCGCCACGACCGGCCCCAAATTATATTACAATAAAATATTTTTAACTCACTTGCTGCTTGCAAAGCAATTCTTGCTTTGAATTATAATTTGGTGAGAGATTACCTCTCATCATAGAAGATTTATTAAATATTTTTTACGTTTTTCAAGTAAAACATAATTTATCTTTACAATCAGTAAAAATAAATATTACTAAAAAATTGCTCCACGCTATACTGCGGTCCTTACGCCGAATTTTATTTTAATACCAGAGCGACGAAATAAAAATAATGAATTCCCACCATTAAGAATTGAACCTACGAAAGTCTTATTGACAGTCAGGGGCCACTGCGCCACGATGGACTGAAAAATATAAGACAACCAACTGTAAAATAAAATTGCCTATTGCACTGTTACTAAAATATAAGTATTTGACCACTATTAGCATTTCATCAACGCTGGTGAGGCTGGGCTTATTTACGGCCTTGTCCTACTCTAATTGAAGCTTACAACGCTTAATTGATGAACAGTAACATGTTTCGTTTAAAATTAAATTTTTCAAACTTATCTTGAAATTTTGTTATTTTTTTTTTTTAAACAGAGTGAAACGTACTTTTAAGATACTTTTGATACGTTCATATGTCGAGTGACTAAACTCAACGCCGCGCTTTATCTTCCCGGCCGAAGAAATAAAATAATAATTTTAAACCCCCGAGTGGTTTTAACTCTACAGTCATCACAAACAAAACACGACACCCTCTCCCAAATAAAAAATGAAACAAAATTGTGGCAAATTAATTTGTAAAACAAAAATAAATACTAAAATCCAAAATGGAAGTGTCTTAATGGGAACGTAGTGTCTACTAAGTTCCCTCTGCCTCCCTTGATGTGCGGAATACAGCGTGAAACCTAAAAACGTCCATACAGGCTAAACGACACGATTATGTAATTTAATTAGGTCCCATGTCCAGCTGTATACGGCACGAAGTATAGTGCTAGCCGCGTCATTAGCATAATAGTTTGCATTCTAGAATAGTCTGGATCCCATCCCATATTTTTTACTAAGAAGAAATTAAAGCCGAAAAATAAAATTAAAAAAATGTATTTTTTAACAAAAATAACCGACTTCAAATAGTAAACTATGCAAGTTTAAGACTTATATGATTTTCTCATGGATAACATAATCAGAACTGAACCAAATTAAAAATAAGGCCACACGAAAAGCACCAGCTTACAAATAAAAAAAGAATCATCGAAATCGGTTCAAGTTCAACCTATTCAAATTCAAAGTTATAAGATAGCAAACATAAAAATATACAATCGAAATGACAACCTCCTCTTTTTACAGAAGTCGGTTAAAAACGTTCACAAAAAAAATCATTAAAGTGCAAAGTGAAAGTCAAAATACCATTTAGAAACGCTATATAATGGAGTCATGGCTCCAAAAGTTAAGTATCAGCATGACACCTCCACGTAACCTCGAGAAAAATGGTCTAGACTACATAGTATTCCTATAACAAATGACACTGCTTTTCCTTTTGAGGTACGGAACCCTAAAATAAAACAAATCAGCTTCACGCTGTATCCTGCACACAGCAAATTAAGCAGAGCGAACCTAGTGTTAAGACACTCCGCCCTCCACTTTACTTTTTTTAAAAAATAAAACATCCATCACCCATTAAAACAAAACGTTGACAAATTATTATTTAAAACAAAAGTTAACACAAAAACGCACACAGTCTCAACGACGTGTTGAACTAACTCAATTCCCACGTCCAAGTCTATACGATATACGACACAAGTACCCACATACTCGCTATAGTGTATTAGCCGCGCCATTAGCATAACCGTTTGCACTAACTGACGTCACTTTGGGACGGTTAGACGTATCTTAATTTGAATTATAAACAAAAGAAGTGAAAAATATTTTAATTTTATTCTTCATTGACCATTTATTGTGTAGGTTTTATGGTCATTTCTAAATAGGTGAGTACTAAGCGTGTTCTTGAGGCCAGTCGTGTAGCAGAGTCGCAAACGAGGCTGTGAATTCGATTCCCATTTGAATATAATTAAATATTTAACATTTTCATTTTCTCCCTCTCGTACTAAACCCCGGCCAGCGTCTTACAACTAGGTTCCTAGGTTTCCTCTGTCTTCCCTACTATGTCCCCGGAGCGTCTTAGTACTAGGTTCCCAGGTTACTTCTGTTTAACAATGGTAAGACACTTCTTTCCCCACGTACCGCCCAATTTTCGAGACATTACATGTTAAGTGCCGAAACTCAACGCCGCGCTTCGTCTCATTATCATAAGGGTAAAAAATAATTGATTACCCGGGTGAAAATTGAACCCCACAGCCACCGGCAGACCCTGTGCCGCTGCGTAACCAAGACCACTTAAAAACATATACATAGATATATAAGTACATTATACAAATTAGAAGATTACCGATATCAGCATAACAGTTTGGACTAACTGACGTCACAATGACGCTGCGGCTAATCAGATCTATCTAAATTTGAATAATAATCACATCTCGTCCGACCATTTCGTTGAGATTACGATCATGATTTCCTTTTACGATTAAATTGAGAAAAACATCTGCGAAATAGCCTTAAAAAAAGTCAGCCCTATAATTATATGTTATAATTAGGTGTATGTTATGGTAGAAGGATGAAGCGCGGCGTTGAGTTCCGCCACTCAATACGCAATGCCTCCATAATTCGGCAGAAAGTGAGGAACGAGGAAAGTGGCGGAAAAAACGAGAACGCAATTTGTGTCTTAATGGGAACGGGGTATCTTGATGTTAGGTTCCCAGTTTCCGTTTGCCTGCCCTAGTATTTGCGGGATACAGCGCGCAGCTAATGATAGATCGACTGGTGTGACTGTATAATCGACTGGTTGTGGGTTCGATCCCCACTCGAGGGGATGAAATATTTACTTAAATGTATATTTCCATTACTTCGCTCTGGTGTCGAGGTTAAGCGCGGCGTTGAGTTCTGCCACTCAACACGCAATGCCTCCAGAATTCGGCAGAAAGTGAGAAACGGAGTGTCTTAACACTAGGTTCCCTCTGCCTACCCTGCTGTGTGCGGCATAAAGCGTGAAGCTGATTTATTTATTATTTTTTAAAAACAGAGGAGTGTAGGATGATGTGTCGGTGTATGTGTGTACACAAGTGTATATCTGTTTCTTGGCAACGTAGCTCCTAAATGGATAAACCGATTTTGATTTAGTATTTTGTTTTACTTTTTATGTTGGAGATTTTAAATTATCAATTGTTTGCGTGGACGTAAAATGGAATGTCTCGTTATAATTTTAAAAAATCCTCTCTTGATACTCCTCTACTCCGTTCCACACTTACCATACAATTTTTGAGACATTATGTATCGAGTAGCGGAACACAACATCGTGCTTTGTCTTGTGACTATAGCAAGGGAACGAAAATAATTAATTTCTCAGCGTGAGAATCCAATCTACAACTGGCATGTTTACAGTCAAACCATGTGCTGCTGTGCTATGACGGTCATAATAAACTATTAATATATAAAACAATAAATATACATTCTAAAAATGTAAATCTAACTAATCTGTCAATAATTGAAACCACTAACTTAACTAATTGAACCAATATTGCAGAAAGCTACTCGTTAGCAAATATCGGTACTTCTGAAATTCATACTGGAAAATGGTAGGTAAACCATGATTTGATTAGAATTGCATTTTTATTTTCCTGCTCTTGTGACACAAAGACCAAGCGCCACGGCGTTGAGTTCCGCCACTCAACACGCAATGTCCTGATTTTGGACGCAATATGAAAAACGGAGTGTCTTGACACTAGGTTTTCTATGCCTACTCTCCTAGGCGGGACAAGGCGACAAGTTAATTGAGATACGGTCTGCCGGCAGACGAACAGACAGACGGACGTACGGACAGCGGAATCCTAATTACTAATCTTACTCTTAGTGCTAGACAATTCGTAAACCAATGCTTACAGTTATCTCATTCTAGCATTGGAATACATAATGAAAACTAAATATTGTAAAACATTTAAATTTTTTTACCATTGTTGTGGATTAATAATTTACCGAGAAAGGCTATTTTTTAGATTTACGTATCCACGCACTAACTTAGCAAGGTAGACCAAGGGGGGAAAAGGGAGCTAGAAACGTAGTGTTAAGACCCTCCGTTTCCCATTAACACAGGTCCGTTTAAGAGCAGAGAAATTATGGCAAGCTATATTATATCTCAATAACCATTTCGTTGTAATCCACTGTATCTACGGCCATAGTTGCATCGAGCATTTCTGTATCATATGTCATACACAACCCTTATTACTATTTTACAATATGGACGTTGTTGCAGTTAAAATCTAGTAATAAAATAAATCGAATTACGCTTTTCTTACCGTTACTCCCAATTCTTTATCAGAACACAAAAGTATATTAAAAGTATTTACACAAAATTAAAATATATAAACCACTCGGAAATCAAACTCGAAACCTTCGTATTTCAAACGGCTTTAAATCGAAATCTACTGGGAGACGTTGGGTGTGAAAAATGTAGCGAATGGAAACCAAGCTGTCCCACAGCACAAAAATTCTACGATCATCAACGTATAAAAAAATTGGAGCAGTTATATTATAAAATATTTTTTAAAGAGTCAGTGTCTCCGAACTTGGACAGAAAGTAGGGTATGGAGTGTCTCAATGTTGCATACAGAGTGAAGCTAAAATACGTAAATTGTAATTTATGGATTTCCCCGCTATAATAACAAGACAAACCTCGGCGTTGAGTACCGCCACCAAACGTATAATATCTCGAAACAGGAGCGATGCGTGAGAAACGAATTGTCTTAACTCTAGGTTCCCTCTGCGTACTTGCTACATGCAAGATACAGCATGCGCGTTAACATATAAAAAAAAATAAATGAACGTATCCACAAATTCCCGATTCTTGTTGATCGCGGCTAAAAGCTCCCATCGGTCGCGTTATCACCCTCGCTTTCAATGTTCAAACCCTATTTCACGTGCATCCTAGAATTTACACTACAACATATCAGACGGTTGAAGTTAAAATGGCCTAAACTTCTAGTTTTAAGTTATGTCAAAATCAATATTTGAATTTATTAATATTATTCCTAACAAAAGCTACATGAATTTGTAGTGTACGAAATAATAAAAAAAAAATCCTAAACAAATTTTATATATTTCCAAATACAGATTTATATGTCATATTTTTGATGTCTGTTAAAATTAAGTAGAATGCATATAAAATTATTTTTCAGGGAGCAATTGAGCATCTTCCTCACAAGTTTTTTGGTCAGATGAAAACATTGTGAGATGGATAGGAGAACCTATTCTGTATAGCAGAGGAGACCTAATGTTCTGTCACTCCGTATCCTACTGTCTAAATTTAACGCCGTTCTTAGTCTTTTTACCAGAGAGATCAAATAAATATGTGGAAATCCAATCTACAACTGCCGCATTCACAGTCGTGCTGTTGCGCCACGATAGTTCAATGATACTTATGATTTCTTTAACTTACATAATTTTTATTCAAATACAATCCATTGATTGAGCAATAGAAATAAGAAATTAATTTAAACCATCACAAAAGAATAGGTTTCTTATAAAAGTTACAAAATATCACGTCAAATAATAAAATATCTTAAATTTTGAGTTATGCTTATTTATTCCATCTGAACTGATACCAGGATAAATAGGACATTATAGAAAAATACTCTTTACTATGTGGTAATAGTGATAAAAATCGTGTAAACCACATTTTTGATAGCTTCGTGTTATTGACTGGAAGCTCAACGTATTTTATGCTACATTCTTGTACTTATTAAAATTATACTGTAGTGGATTAGTTCTACTTTTTAAAAGGAGTTTTATAAAAAATATATTTATAAAAATAAAAACCCCTACTGTATAAAACTAAAAAGAAATTAAACAAGCCCAATAGTTTATTAGGATTAACAGTCGGGACCTCCTCAAATTATGCGGGGTTCCTGGTAAAGATTTCATTGATTGAAGAATTACTTATAGGTCCCGACTGTTAATTCTAATAAACTATAGGGCTTGTTTATTTTCTTTTTAGTTTTATGCAGTCGGGGTTTTTATTTTTATAAATATTTTTTTATTTTTCACTTTTTTGTTAGGATTCATTATGGTAATGATAATCAAAAAGGTATTTTTTTAAATCCTCGTATTAAGCTCTTGAATTTGATACCTATATTGTAGTATTCGAAACGTAAATATTTTTTTTCATTAAGTCCAATGGCGTCCCACAGCCGCCATGATTGATTTTTTTTAACGTCACCTATCTAAAAACACTTGGGCTGCTAATACGAATCTAACGATACCTCAATTATGTAAATCTGTTCAGCAGTTCTGGAGATATGAGGTAATAAAGAATATTACATACATACAAGATACGCGCGAAAAACATAACCCTTCCTCAGCAGTCGGGAA
>JAATLQ010032535.1:0-14539 GCA_013421005.1 Heliconius erato x Heliconius himera
TTAAATTAAAACTATTTAATACGTCTGATCGATTTGGAGATCACAACAATATTATTTCTTAAAGTTAAAATTATTTCTCACACAAAAGTTATAATGTATTGCGACATTTAACATGAATTTTTATGAAACAATAAAAGTGCTTATAACAATAATGGGAATATTCCGATGGTCTCGCTGAGCCAGCGGAATAATCTCGCTTAACCTAATACTGAGGGTTTGGGTGAGTGCATAACTAGGTAAACAATAAAATATTGTAAACTGCATACAACAGAAAGTATTTTGGTTTATACATTTATAGTTATTACAGTAAAGAAATTGATTTTGCCGTTAAAGTAGCCTATTTACAAACAATGGTGTATGAGTAGGCACACACGTCACCGAAATAAAGATATTTATATGCACATACCTAAATACGTATTATTTAAGAATAGCAATAGTCAGGTTATGTTACATGTTACACCCATTCTGGTCGTTGTTGAAGGCGTACCTCTGGAAGTTGTTGATGAGTATAACTACCTGGGACAAGTGACCCGAATGGATAAGTCCAATTTTCAGAGAGAGGTTACTTATAGAATCCAACTCGGCTGGTCAGCGTTCGGAAAACTTCACGTATAGAATCCCTCTGCTTGAAGTCCAAAGTTTTCAACCAAAGTGTGTTGCCAGTATCGACCTACGACGCTGAGACATAGTCCGTCACCACAAGGCCCAAAGTCGCTAAGCATGCGATGGAGAGAGGTATTTCTCTATGAGACAGAATTCGAAACGATCCGTAGACGAACGCAACCTGCGTTCGTCTACGGATCATACCGACATAGTTCTCGACCGACATAGTTCTCAAAATCTGCTAGCTGAAATGGCAATGGGAAGGCTATATTGTCAGGAGGACGATAACCGATGAGGAAGAAAGGTCCTAAAAGGAGTACAGGCCGCCTTCCAACAAGATGGACTGACGACCTAAGGAAGACAGCGGGAATCCGCTGAATTCAAAGGGCGCAGGACCGGCCAGAATGACGTGCATTAGGGGAGGCCTATGTCCAGCAGTGGACTCAGAAAGGCTGATGGATGGATAGTCAGATAATCAGTAATACGAGTGTAATGAGATGAGGAAAGTGAGATATAGGCGCTTCCGAAAAGATGATAGTAATTAAGAATTATTGAGGGGAAGCGGAGTTGTTAAGAATCAAAAGTTATCTCAATAACCTGAAGAGATAGGGCAAAACGGATAGTGGGCATAGATTCAGTGTGGCCGAGAAACTTTTCCTTTTTTTTTTTGGTTTTTCTAGGCGGAACATACCTCGTGAGCACCGAGAAGCGATTCTGGACCATCTCGGTTTCGGACCTCATCCGCAACTGGTCTAGAACCCATGAATCCTATCTACTCATAATTGCGTTGTTTCCTGTAAAAACATATTTGTATTAAAAAGTGGGCTTTAAGATAATCATAATTAGTTATGGTTTTTATATTAAATTACAACTCAAAAAATTATGTAATAATATAATATTTGTTTTATAGACATTTCCAATTTGGTTTTAAATATTACTTAGAAATATATTTTTTGTATCGTACACGCATTTTTTTTTGAATAGAAGAAAAACAATCAATCTGCTTAAGAAGTAATGACCGGTTATTTCTTTTTGATTGTTCTACAATATCTGAGCCAATACAAATTTGAAAACAATATTGAGGCTAGTCTAAAGTGTGGCTGTAAAATTAACTGGTTGTGTGTTCGATCCCCACTCGAGGAAATGAAATATTTATTTAAAAAATTATATTTTCATTTCTTCGCTTCGTTGAGTTCCGCCACTCAACACACTATATCTCTAGAATTCGGTGCAAAGTGGGGAACGAAGTGTCTTAATATTACGTTCCCCCTGCTTACCTTTTTGTGTAAGGGACACATCGTGAAGCTGATGTATTTAACAATATCGGAGCAATGCATACAATTTTCTGACAGGTTTGTAGTTTTCCTACAACAGCACAGCAGGACTTTTTGGACCACAGCTTAAAAAAAATTCTAATTTTACGATATTTATAGATCTTATAGAATTTATAATAATTGTAAATATTGGTCGTGAATGTTCCGTCTTTATAAGCTTTAAGTACAATGTTCAAAGTCAAGTCAAATGCAAATAATTTTATTCAAAATAAGAAGTTACATGATTCATTTTTAGAACGTCAAATAATTTACCATCAGTTTATTAAAGTTAATGCCTCAGACCTAAGAAGAATCGGCGCAAGAAACTCAGCGGTACTTTTTTTTAAATCAATGTTATACAAATACATATTAAATTATTTGTAATAATGATACCTTTGAAACAGATTGGAGCGAGTATTTCATTCCTAAGGCGTGTTATTATTAAATATACCATAATGCCTAATATCTATGCTGCACTATGTTAAATAATCATAACTTAAATTTATAAATTCCGTAGCATATTAAATTTTAAATAATCAAGAACCTTTTTTTAACGTGAAGAAATCCTACTATGGATACCCGCCTGAGTTGGGACTCGAGCGGGTAATGTGGCAGGGGATACCTGTAAGGCACGCCGTGAAGTCAAGGGTGGTGTACTCTCGACGGCCTGTCCGGAGTAGTGTGCGCTAGCAACCTGCGTGTTCCTATTCGGGCCAAGTTAGCAGGCAATCGTCTTCCCAAAGCTAACCGCCTTCTGGCTCATTAGGGAGGAAAATCGGCTATTGCCCCCATCCGGTAACCCGGTCTCTTACGGTGGATGGCGAGTTCAGCAGAAGCTTCCCTTGTCTGTTCTGCTGACTCGCTCTCTTGATCACCACTGCCTTGCCGAAAGATGAGGCTGCGTCCCACGTCTCGCTGCTAGCCATGACCTTAACAAGGAGGCAGGGAAAGTTCTTTTCCTATGTCGTCGTCGTTCATGTTGTATATTCTCTTATTTTTGAACATAAACAATTGAAAATTTTGTAATTTATTAGAATCTCGTTGCTCGCGGTCACGTGCCTATATATACGACCATTGTATATCTTAAAGAAGCTGGAATTAAATTGCAGGCATCTTTTAATTAGTATCTAACTTTTATCTTGGTAAAGAAAGAAAATATCAAAATCCCGGATTATGTAAAATTAAAACCGGTATTTTAAGGCACCTTAATTTGGTACAATATCTCGGTATTTTTGAATGATCCCGATTTGCGACTCCTAGTGGACATTTAAATTTTGGATTGATGGAGTTGCAGTAAAAGGGTTAATGTTTTTTTTATTACTTCATTATTAATGGATGAATGGATCACCACTTTGTCTTTTACGCGATGTCTAATTATATTTTGAATGGAACCGAGTTCAGGCCGATTCCGTACAATTATTTAAAATGTTAGTGTTAAGTTGTTATGTTCCAATATTGCTAAGTTTGATTGAGACGAGAAGATACGCCCGTTTTATTACACGATCATTTTAAAGGAGATGTAGAGCTTGCATTGCAGCTGAAGGCAAACAGTTCAAACATTTGCTGTAAATCTGATTGAAGTAAAGTCATAACTGCAGAAATTCAATGACTGAATTTTATTTCAAACTTGCACCTAAAACTAACTAATGACTTGATATCCACGTTTCCTTGTTAACTAAAGGTTAACTTGGTAAATGGCGTGTATTCGTACTTATAACTAACATTTTATGTTATTTTACCATTCAACATAGAAGTACGAGTAATACAGCAAGTATCATACCATTTCGGAATCCAGATTAAGTGCACAATCTTTTAAAGTCACTTGCTAAAATATTGCAGTACATGTTTTTACAGTACGGTCGGTTAAAGTTGGGTGTAGTAATGTAAAAACACAACATTCTATTGAAAGCTGAGGCAGGTATGTTTCAATTTTAAACTGTCATTTAGAGATGGGTTAGTTATTTATTCAAAACACTGAATTAATTTGTGTTCTAATATTTTATGTTGGTATCGCACCTATAGTAGTCACTATAGGTGCGATGCCAACATAAAATATTGCGTTAAAATATTACGTTCAAAATAAAAAATGTAAAAAATTTCTAAAACTTTTTTGCTGAACTGATTATAAGTTTTTTTTAATTGTATTGTATTTTTACAATAAAATACTATCGTCCACCGTTTAAGATCGGTTCAGTAGTTTTTATAAATATATGAAGGAACATTTTTCTTTGCAATAGGATGGAAAAATTAATTTACTACATTTACCATATGTTAAAAAAAAATATATTTATTTGAATTATTAAAGCAATTAGCAATTGCATAAGCAGGCTTAGAACTAGCCTTGATATCAAGGTCAGTTCTAAGTCTTTATGGATTTTTTCTATATGATAGGGTTCTGATGATTTTGTGTAAATTAATTATTTTTTTTAACTCATTCTCGATCACTGTATCAATTTGGGAACACTTAGTTAATGATTTTTTGTTACAAAATCTTGGGGCAAAATTTACAATTTTATAACCATTTGCATAGTGGAATATTTAATTGATAATCAAATAAATTAAATCAAAGGAAAAACCAAGTTCAAACAACGCACTAAAAAGTAAAAAATAATTTACATAATGTAAAACATACTTTGATTTTGTAAAAAAAGATTTTATAATTTTGAAGTCGGTGCCAAGTAAAACAAACAGGCTTAGTAATTCGGTGTTGTAATAAGGCTGTTGTAGCATTAGCTTGCCACCTACTTCAAAACTTTTAATTAGTAACCATCAAAGCCTGAGGAAAGATACGTCCACGTCACGTCACGTAACAATCCACCAGACTTTCTATAGGAGGTTTGTGCCCATAATACGTGGAACATGAACCGCGAATCACCTCATATACCTTTCCTTCAGACATAATGCAATTCAAACCGTATGGGACAAATAGGAATGTCACAATCAACTGGTTCACAGCGCTTTCTTTGGCAAAAAAATTACATCTTGAACCATATAATAGGTGGTATGATATAGGGCATACTTCGAGGGAATATATGAGAGATTTCAGAGGAACTGCAAAACAGCAGAACGAGGTCGACCCGCAGTTCTTTCGTTACGACGGTCCACTTACGTTGGTTTCCTTCAAACCAGTGTTTTGTTCGAAATTGATTTATTTGTCATCGTACTGTTATGAAGATGCAGGCATCATCAATACGAACTCTAAAAGTTTTATAACTCAACTATTGGTGGTGTAGATTGTTTCGATGTTCAGTTGTTTTTATTTGATACTTAAAGTTGTTTTTTGTGTCATTAACGCTAATAAAAAGTAATTTATTTATAATTTTACTCTTTATATGTTTCTACGTATTATAAGAAACCAAATAATCGATTGTTTTATACAAATTTCTAGTTGATTTTGCATGCCAAATAGATTATAAGAAAATGGCCCTATTTAATTAGAGTTTAAGAAAAGTTATTATTTAATAAATAAATTTAATAATCAAGTGTTTTTTTTTATTTATATAAATGAACGAAATTATATCTAGCGTTAAAACTCTCCAAACATGAGTGTGCCAATTTTGGTACAATGGCCACGAATGGAGTAAAATCATAAAAATATTCATAACATAAAGATAGGTGAAAATTAAAATTTATTTAAAAGTAACAATTTGTAATAATTAGTTAATTTTTACTAATTATTACATAAAAATATAAGAACGATTAGTAAAGATAGCTATGACTGCTTATATAGTTCTTAGCTTAAACTTACATCTGATTTCATTTAGTGCTACTCATTTCGTTCCTCATTGTTCTCCCTTACTCCTAGATCTAATCATTGTTTCGTCTATAGACCATGAACATTTCTAACATAAACATTTTTTATTATACTTTTAGCAAACTCGTCTAAAATAGGGTAGATATAGGTGAAAGGGGTATGCACGAGCGTCCATCAAAGATCGTACTTATTCTTCACGGGCGAGGCAAAATTTTCAATAATATATTTATCATTATAATCAACTGTTACCGCCTTCACAGCGTGGATGTACTCATAGCTTATGTTATTTTAATAATAATAACCTCATTTCATTCAACACTGACCACGCAGAACTACTATTCCTAAGCCATTATATTCATATCTCTTAAGGTTTAGCTGGGCTATTGGAGTTCCATATCAGCTGCTCCAGATCTTCATTTTTTTTATGTGGACAGAAAATGCTTGTTATTTTAATCAACTTTTACTAAGACGGTATATTTATATCTTTTCGGGGTTAGATGGGCTGCTAGGATTCCACGTCAAGTACTCCTGGCCTTCATTTCTGTTATGTAGGTGGAAATTTTTTGTCATTTTGTTCGATTTTCTTTAAGGCAGTATATGTATGTCTCTTATAGTTTAGACAGGCTGTTAAGGTTCCACATCAGGTACCAAGATTTTCAAAATAAACTGTACCCTATATGTTACCTAGACTTAATGCTATACAACAAAAAAAAGTTTTATTCAAGTCAGTCCAGTAGTTCCGGAGATTAGCGCGGACAAACAGACTGTTTGTCTATTTGTACCCGCTAATCTCACAGACAAACAAACATTTTTTTTTTGTGGTTTTGGGTTTTATTACTGTTCCTAACACTCCTTCAATTATTATTTTGTACAGTATGTTCAATGTACAGACCAAGAACAGCGGGGAACGGAGTGTCTTATGTGCTGCATATAAAATAATTTGATTTGGCTTCTTCTTCGACATTTTGTGTATTTGTATAATAATAATAAGTAGGTCTGACTCCTTATCAACTTACACACAAGGTCTAGAGGATGTTATGCAGACGGCACCTGCCGTTAATTCTGCATCCACCACTGGCCAAAGTCGTACGCGAAAAAAGTGGACAACAGATATGAACGAATTCATATGGCGTACATACCTCACTATTACATGTTTAGAAACAAAAAACCGAAGATATCTTGATTTGTTACTGGAATGGAATGGATCCAGAAGTCTCTGCACGGAAGACCTCGCCATGACTTGCAGCAACCACATGTCGACTTAATTGCGTCGAACGCTTGGCTGAAGCGAGGTGATCTTTTCCTTGAGACAGAAGGATTTATTCTTGCTATACAAGACCAAGTAGTAGAGACAAAGAATTATTTAAAATATATAATCCGAAAACCAAACATTTTAGATACCAACAGACATTGCCACAGTAGCTCAGAAACAATACAGCATATAACCGGCGCCTGTATGTCTATAGCCCAGAGTGACTATAAACATCGGCACGATCAAGTAGCGGCCATTATACATCAAAATTTAGCGTTCCAATACAATTTTATAACCGAAAATAAAAATGATAACTATAGAATATACTGGGATAGGACAATAGTAACCGATAAAACGATATATTATAACCGACCAGATCTTACAATTTTTGACAAAACTCGTAATTCTGTTTATTTTATCGATATTTCTATTTGCAACACACACAATTTAGAATCAACATATACTGAAAAAATAACAAAGTATACAGATCTCGCTATTGAGGCCAAGACACAGAGGAAAGTTACCACAACAAAAACAATTCCTATAGTTCTGTCTACCACGGGCGTTATACCTTACGCTCTACACCAAAGTCTTAATACACTTCAAATATCACCTTTTATATACACTCTTTTACAGAAAGCAGTAATTTTAAACGCCGAATAGTGCGTAAATTTGTCTCAAACTTGAAACCTGCAACCCCCCAATTAGTAGTACATTCAAAACTTAATATAACTTTTCTATTTTTTTTTATCCTAACTACGCACTTGGCGTAGGCACGTGCTTAGTTTTTTCATAACCTTCGTGTTCGAAGAGAACTTAAAATAAAATAAAATAATAATAATATTAAATAATAAAATAGAACTTAACCTTATTATTACAAATTATTTATATTTAAGTACCTGACACCAGCACGTGAAGATTGTACTACTTCCCATAGGCCTCCCCTAGAGCTTGTCACTGAACGCGGTTTTGTGTTTGTCTGGTCCAAGTAATGCGCGCTATCTTCCTAATGTCATCTTCCCATCTGCGACGTTGTCTCCCTTTGTTCCTTTTGTTATGTCTCGGGCACCACTCCGTTACGTCTCTTGACCATTTAATTTTTTAATTAGGTGTACCTAATTATGTGACCTGCCCATTTTCATTTAAGTGTTTTATGCAATAAGTAACATCGGTGATCTCGTTAGTTTTCTCATAATTTTTAAGTTTTTTTGTCTCTTAATTTGATATGTACTCATAGTATGTTCCGTTCTATATTGTGTTGACATTGTAATTGATGTAACTAATTGTAATTGATTTCTTTATTTGTGATTTCTGCAGGAGATACAATTTGACCAAGGTACGTATATATATATATATTCTTCCTTATATTCTATTATACTATCGTGAATGGTTATGGGAATATTTATACTTGTCATAGCTTAGTTTTTGTTGTAGTAATAGATGAGCCCACTTTTTCACTTTCGTCTAGAAGTTGCTTTAACGTCTCTTGAAGGTTCTCTGGATCTTGAGATATTAATATTAAATCGTCTGCGAATTTTAAGTGGGTTAATTATACGCCATTAACATTCAGTCCATGTTTACTCCGTTCAAGACGTCTAAATATATTCTCAAGAACTGCCGAAAAAAGATTGTGTGACATTGGATCCACTTGCATCACACCTCTTTATATCGAAAAATATTCTCCAATCCTTTCTGTCTTTATTTTTGCTCTCACGTTCTTATAGATGTTAATGATCAAGCGTATATATTTGGCGTCGACTCCTTGTACTTTTAAAGCCTCCCATATCTTCACGTGTTTTAATGAATCGAAAGCCTTATTATAATCGATAAATGCTAAATAGAAAATAATATTGTATTCGTTACATTTTTGAATAATTTGTTTTATTGTGTGTATATGACCTATTATTGAAAAAATCCTTCGAAGTCCTTAGTTAAGCGGTCTAAAAGTATCTTTGAAAATATTTTTTGTACATGTTGCACATAAGGTCTATAATTACCTATATCATCTATTCTTCCTTTCTTATGTAGAAGTATTATCGTTGACGTGGTCCACTGGTGAGCCACGTCTCCATCTGCCAGAAATCGTTAAATCGTGTATTTGTATAGTATGTTATATATTAGATACTGCTCGTAGCTTTGCTTACTTTATGACCCTAAAAAAACTAAAACTATTAGGTATGCTTGTAAGTGAATACAATATTGTAATATATGTAATAAAAATAAAAAAATTAAATTAGCTTCACGCTATATCCCGCACACAGCAGGGTAGGCAGAGGGAACCTAGTGTTAAGACACTCCGTTCCCCACTAATGTAATAATTTATTTAAATAAGTTTTTTTAAATATCAGTTGTTCTAGACTTTCATTTTTCTTATGACATCACATATTGAGGTTAAAAGGTTCTCGGATCTTGATATTAAATTTTATAAGTAGCTTAATTGGCTACTATTCAGCTATCATGTATGTAATTGTTCTGCTGTAAAAAAAATATTGACATTTACATCTGATCAATGTCTGTACGTATCTATTATAATAATATAATAATAATATATTTAATTCCTGCTACTTGCCGGATATCATCATCCCATCTTTTTTGAGGTCTTTGGGGTACCACACAGTCACTCTTTTACTCCACTTGTCTTGACCTCGCAGCATGTGCCCTGCCCATCTCCATTTAAGTCTTCTAATGTTTACTGTAATATCAATAACCTTTGACTTGTTTCTAATTACATCGTTTTTCAATCTATCAAATTTCTTCACGTTAAGCATGCTTCTCTCCATTGAGTGTTGGCAAGTGGCTAATTTGCTAGTCACCTCTTGAGTTAGGGTCCAAGATTGACAGCCGTACGTGAGAACGGGTAATATACATGTATTAAATAGTCTACTTTAAAAGCATATATGTAGTTCTTTATCTTTCATAGCTTCATTAAGTCCCCAGTATCTTTTCCAGCCATTGGTTATTCGTCTCGCAACTTCTTTTTGTTTGGATTCTTGTTGAGTTATGAGCTGAAATAAATATATTCATCAGTGTAGTTTATTTCCTTATGTTCTAGTTTTATTTTGCTCTTATTTCCATTTAGTCTTAAACCTACCTTATCACTTTCATTCGCAAGATCTCTTATCATTCTACATATATCATCTGAAGTTTTGCCAAATAGCACAATGTCATCAGCGAATCTCAAGTGCGTCAACATTGTCCCGTTAATATTAAGCCCGAGATGTTCCCAATTAAGTTTCCTAAAAATCTGTTCCAGTACTGCTGAAAATAATTTTGGTGACATAGGGTCGCCCTGTCTTACGCCTCTTCCTATTTTAAATGAATTGCTCTTCTTTTCCAGCTGAATTCTTGCTGTGCTATGACTGTAGACGTTTCTTATTAATCTTATATACTTATGCTCAATTTCTTGTTCTTTTAATGCCTTCCATATTTCTGTGTTAGTTAAAGAATCAAAAGCTTTACTATAGTCGATAAAAGCTATATAGTATGTGAGGTTATATTTACCCTATACTTCTCTACAATTTGGCGTACTACGTGTATGTGGTCGATAACTGAATGACCTCTCCGAAATCCAGCCTGCTCTATTGGTTGGTGTTCCTCTAATGTTCCCTCTATTCGCTTTAATATTATTTTAGAAAATATCTTATATAGATTTGACATATGGCTAATAGGACGATAATTCCCTATATCATATTTATCGCCTTTTTTATATGAAAGGATGATGTTAGATTCCAACCACTGGTGCGGAATGATTTTTGTGTTTATGATATCGTTGAACATTTTTTTTAAGGCAGGTATACATACCTCTACTTTGCTTTAAGATTTCATTTTTTATTCCGTCGGGCCCTGGTACTTTGTCTACGCCCTGGGTTTCGATAGCTTTTTTTACTTCAGATGTGATGATTTTAGGGACGTTAGAATTTTTTTCCAGATCAACTACCTCGTTTATGGTGTTGCTTGTATACAGTTTCGTATAATATGTTGCAGCTATGCTAAGTATGTCAGTCCGACGACGATTCCATTTTCCTTTATCATTTTTTAATTTTACTATCCAATCTTTAGAATACTGTAGTTCCCTATACGCTTTTTTTATTCCACCAGTTTTCTCAATACACTTTTCAATAGTTTTGATTCTGTGCTGTCTCCGGTCCTTTCTTATGCTATTCTTTATTTCTTTGCTAATTTTTGATATCTGTTTTCTTCTATCTGGTGTATCTCTTTCGTTGTTCAAATGGTATCTCTCCTCTAGTAGATTAACAGTATTGGTTGTTAATGTTTTCTTTGATTTTTTGCTAGTGTTTGTGGCTAACTTAATTTGTGATTTTATAGTGTTTTCTATCCAGTTATATTTTCCTGTATACCTAGTTCTTTCGTTGTGTCCTCAAATTTTGTGAAAGCGTCTTTCAGAGCACTTGTAGTTTGTTCTATATCGTAGTTTTTAACGTTTTCATACCCTGTATATTGTCTTGGTCTGATATTTTTAGGTTGATTTGCCATTAATTCAGTTCGTATTAATTTATGATCAGTGTTAAAATTTTGATTATTAATTATATCGAAGTTTGTAAAATATCTGGTTTTGTTGGTCATTATAAAATCTATTTCGTTTTTTTTCTTTCCATCCGGCGTGATCCAGGTCCACATGTCCTTTTTACTTTTCCTGTACACTGTGTTAAGTATAGTTAGGTTATTCCCCATTGCAAAATCGATGATTTTTTCTCCGTTCTTACTTCTGATTTTGTTGTGATACGTAAAGTTTCCTATTGTGGACTCTCCTCCTGGGCGTCTTTCACCAATTTGGCCGTTGAAGTCTCCTAGTATTATTAAGTTATTGTGGCAGTGTTCTATTATGGCATTATTCAAATCGAGGTAGAACTTATTTATAGTTTCCTCTTTAGCTTGCTCTGTAGGTGAATATACCTGTACAATAGACCAGGAAGCTTTGTACCCCGGTAATTTTAGATCTATTATTGCTATACGCTCCGAGATTCCTACGAATCCTTCGACATATTCCGTTATTTGTTTCTTAATAATAAATCCTACTCCGTACTGGCCTGGAGTCTCTCCTATATGAAGAAGTAAGTAGTCTGAATGAACTACAATTTTTTCCCCCATTCGCCTAACTTCGCTGAGTCCTAAAACATTCCATTTAATACGTTTAAGTTCATACATTAATTCTGTTAAATCCTCTTCTTCTCTCAAAGTGCGTACATTTAAAGCGGTGAGGTAAATTTTTGAATCTTTCTGTTTATGGTTGTTGCGTAGTCTATAATTAATTTCTAAATTCTTCTTATCCTCTTTTTTTGTTGGAAGTTTATGGTCTTTTTTCCCCACGATGACCAGTCGGCTTGGGGAAGTTTTGTGGTTTGTTAGATTTTTGTTATGTATCTACTCCCGTATCTACTGTATATGAGAAAATCTATTATAAAGGTCTTCTATGAATGTAGAATAGAAATAGAATAGAGTAGAAATAGCATTTATTAACAAACTTAAATGTTTTACAATATATAATAAGATACTTATATTTAGACATCGGTAAATAGTTTGTTTTGCTTCTCAGCATATGCCTCCCCCAGATCCTTCCACACTTGACGATCGCGTGCTTTCCTCGTCCATATTGCTCCCACTGCTGCCTTTATGTCGTCTTCCCATCTCCGTAGTAGACGTCCTCTTTTCCGTTTTTCTTCCCTTGGATACCACTCTGTGACATCTTTAGCCCATTTGTCTAACCTACTCCGAATAATATGAATGTAACAGAACTTAAATAAAAAATAAAAAAATATATTTTTAATTTTTGTCTGTTTGTGAGTTTGCGCAAAGTAATTTCAGAAACGGCTAAAACATTTCAAATGCAATTTTCACTATTACATTATGGCAAACTACTTTTAATACTTTGTATTTATTTATTTATATAAATAAAAAAGTTAAATTAATATAAAGTATGTTGTTCAACAAAATTACTACGAAATAAGTATAAATATTGTCTAAAAAGATGTTGTTATAAGAACACGACAGTAATTCAGATTAGTAAATAAATAATTGTGTGGTTCCAGCGGGCGAAGCCGCGAGCGGATCATTAGTTAGATTATATATTTTTCTAGTAGTCCCAGGCTGGGATTCATGTAAATATAAATGATTATCTAATATGATATTCCTGACCGCTTACAAGGCGTGCTGACTCAACCTCATGAGACACATAAAAACAATGATCTACAAAAATATTAACCTTTAAAAAATCTATAAAAAAGTCCGTTGTATATGTTTATATCTGAAGGTTGACTGTAACCATTAATATATTTAATTTAAATTAAGGGAGTTAATGTTATATATAGTTATTGTATTTTCTATAATTTGGTATTGATCCTTATAATTCATCTAGATTGAAATTATAAATATTTACTGAACATCTATGATAACAAATGCTGATTCAAGATTGACAGCCCTAGCCTACAGTCGCACGGTGCGGTACGGCTTTGTAATTTTTCATACTTTTTCGGTCTACTGTTAAATTTTATGTGCTTGTTTATTATTAATTTATATTTTTCTTTGATACTCTTGGCTTATTCGAGTAGTAGATTAGTTAGATTTTTTATTTCTTGGTATGGTTAAGTTTTGTTCCCGACTGCTAAGGAAGGGTTATGTTTTTCACGCGTATCTTGTATGTATGTAATATTCTTTATTACCTCATATCTCCAGAACCGCTGAACGGATTTACATATTTGAGGTGTCGTTAGATTCGTATTAGCAGCCCAAGTGTTCTTAAATAGGTGACGTTAATAAAAAATAATCATGGCGGCAGTGGTACGCCATTGGACGTAGTGAAAAAAAAAATCGTTTCGAATACTACAATATGGGTATCAAATTAAAGAGCTCAATTTCAGGATTTCAAAAAGGTATATCATGATTATCATTACCATAATGAATTCTAACAAAAAAATGAAAAATAAAAAAATATTTGTAAAAACAAAAACCCCGACTGCATAAAACTGAAAAAAATTGTTATTTTCTTTTCAGTTTTATGCAGTCGGGGTTTTTGTTTTTACAAATATTTTTTTTTAATTTATACTTTTTAATAAATACTTTTACATATTTATTTTACGTTGATTATATTGATAGTATAGCTGGTTTTATTATAAGCCTCAGGTATAGGTAGGATAAAAAAGAAAGAGTATAAGCTGCAAAAGCACCAAACTGAAATACTGATAAAGATGAAGCGTGAAAAAGCAGAGAATGAAAGAGATAAAAGGTACAACAGAAACAACTTCAGGGAAAACACGAAGCTGTTGTGAAGCACCAACCTGTAGAATGAAAATTTTCGAAGGACGGTGAATTTTTTTTCAGAATAACCACACGTTTTGCAGCGATGGGTGGTTTTATAATGGAATTATAGCGGTTTTTGTGAAATACGCTATTTAATAATATTTTATATTTTTAATTATGGAATGAAATTAAAGTTCCAGAATATTGTGGAAAAATAGTCCAAATTTATTTAACACTTAATAAGATATACAAAGAGAATAATTTTACACACTCACAGAAGGAAAGAAAGAATTTTAAAGAAATAGCAAAAGAAACAGATAAGCAAAACAGATACGTATTAGCAAGAAGATAAGGCTTAAAATT
>JAATLQ010032536.1:0-14543 GCA_013421005.1 Heliconius erato x Heliconius himera
CTTTGTTATGTTTACTTTTTACATTTATAATCTGTTAAATCAACGATTAAATTTTTAAATTTTTGATTTGTTAAAAAAAAAAAACAAAATAAAAAAAACTACTTTTATTCATATAACATCCTTGTTTTGTTGTGAATAATGCCTTATGACATCAGTTTCGTAACAAATATTATCAGTATTGTTACTCATCAGTTACGTTACGAATTCGAAAATGTACACTTTTCTGAGTATGACCCATAATTAAATAATAATAAAATATAGTCAAACACTTGTGCCCCTGCGGCACAACGGCTTCAGTAATTTACATGATATTTTAAAATACTCGTATAATAAGTTAGGCAATTTCATTGCATTAAGAAAAAATGTATATCCCTATCACAAAAACGAATCTACGACCTCCGCCCCGAGTAGATTAAGCCACGGTTGTTGTATCAAGACAAATTGAACGATTCAACTTAGAGGCTTGGCTTTGCTATACATCAACTAAAGTATATATACAGTAGTATTAGCACGCTTTTATTTGCTTTTCCGTATCAAGTATCTCACCATCAATTTAGGGCAGTGTTTATTGAGTGCCGAATTACTTCGACTATTACCTAATGAAATTAGACTAATCGTTTACTCTGGAGCTATAAAATAGGCTTAGAGGCCCGCCCTCTCCTTCTAGAATATTGAAAATTAGATATTGTTTAAGGAGAATTTATTTAAATCATTTACAAAATAAAATAGAGTAAATGTTTGATTTATTTAATTTTGCATTGTGTGTGTCACAGTGGCACAGGGACATAAGCGTGTGACTGTAAATGCGACAGGTTGTGGGATCGATTCCTATGCGAGGAAATGAAATATTTAACATTTCAATTTCTTCGCTCTGGTGTCGAGGCAAAGTTTGCCGTTGATTTCCGCTACTCAACAAGAAATGCCTCTTACCCTGCTACATTCGGGATTCAACGTGAAGCTGTGAAGATACGCAAACTAAGTAAATGTGACGATGTTCGACTCTCTTATAGCACTGACTTATGTACATATATCACAACAGACAAGTTAGATTATCTTAAAACTTTTAACTAAAACGTAAAGTTTAATTGAAAATCATGACTTAAGAGTATAAAGTTCCCACAAACCACAACAACGCGCGTTATCTCATAACATGTTCAATACTCGCGAAGCCACAGAGTACATGAATTAGCTATTAACATGTATGATAACCTATGGTTTCACTGCAAGCGTGATTAATGAGATCTTTTTTGAATGGATACGAAGTAAACACTAGGTTCCAGGTTCCCATCTACCTACCGTACCCGCACATAGGCAAGATTCAGCGTGAAACTAAAAAATAGATTAACATATATATCATTTTATGGTTCTGTAGCTCAAATATTGGACCATTTTCAGGATATTCTTTTTTAATAGCGCATGGAGGTACCATGTTGTAATTAATATTAAAAAATACCCTCCAATCCCGTAGGGTAGAAAATAAATATATATATATATATATATATATATTTTGCAATCAAAAGATCGTTCGTTTTTGTCACATATCATATGAAATTTACAGTGTGCTTACATCCTGTAGAATACTTCTCGCTTATTTACAATGGTGAAATTATTTCGAAACCACCAAAGCGTGAATCTCATTCGTACTCGATCGGTTTTATTGAACACTACATGCTTACACTATTATTATGTTAATTTTGTACTATTACACAATTATTGCAATTAAATGCAGTGTCCAATAAAGCAGAGATCGGTTTTATAAATATTATAGTGATTTTTAAAAAAACCACAATGTTTATATACTCTATTTTAATAAAAAGATATTAGCCAACATACAGTCTTTTCATCATCTCCCAAGTCTTACAAAATATTATAATTTTAAATAATTTTCGTTTTAAAATAACATTTTATTTTGACATAATGTGCAGTATATTAATATAAACACAATCACTTCTATATTTGGAATGTGCGTGTTTCATTACGGTACTGATCCTCTCAGAGCAGTAACAGCTGTGACCTACGAGTATGTATCTGAACGTACCAAGTGACGGTTGCGGCTATTAGATATTCACTTGATGTATTCGCATGCAATATACTTTATAAATTATTATGCTTTATAAATTATGCATAATTTTTTTATGAATAAGACACTAAGCAAAAAACGGTTAAGTGCGAGACTGACTCTCTCGCCACGACTTACGCACTAAGGCTTGTAGGTTGACAGGAAGAGCAACTTATAAAGATTGACAAACTTAATTTTACGGGTTTGCCTTCCCTATATTCATGATATACTTGCATTGTATAAAACGTCGACTATCTAAAAAAAATCGATGTAATCAAAAAATTAAATCAGACATCTCGTATCGTATTTATTGTCAATTTTAATTAGAAATTTCCGATCGTATAATATATGTTCTAGTTCTATTTAATTTAACAGACAATTTAGTTCCACGCCAAAAATTTTATTGTTGAATAAAATGGAAATTGGAATTCTGTCAGCTTGTAGGTTGAACTAGACTGTATATATTGGCATAGTCGTATAATAGTATTTTCATATGAAACGTGATGATGATAGGTTTATATGTTTTTATAAAGAGGTTACATTAAAAAAATAAGTACAGAATTTATTCAATTAAATAAAAAAAATCTGAAATATACTATCTTTAGTTAAAATTAAGAATATGCTTAGTTAAAACTTATAATATTACACAATATCAGATATATTTTATACACTAAAGTTTAGTTTATATAAAATATCTGACATTTACACACTTTTGTCTCAAAGTGTCATTTATCCTTAATTTTAATTTTCCTTTATATTTCGGCAGTCGAATATAATTGAATTGAGTCAAAAATAAATAAATCATACTTATAATTTATTTTATTCTTCTCTTCTGTATTGTATAACACAAAGTAGTTTCCCATCGATGCAAATATATATACACTTCCATATCAAATAAAGCACCACTGCACAAATTATTATTAATATAAGATTACAAACGAGACCATTAAATATTTGTAACATTTTGTAGAAAAACATATTTTTGTAAGCTTCTAACCTAAGATTAAACTAAAAAGCCATATCTCGAATTTGATGTGATCGACACACCGGCCAGAACTCTATTAATTATTACTAGAATATATAAAATCCTTTAAAGCTAAGATATTGAATATATTATGAAATATAATATCAAATACAAATTTGGTACCCTTTGTTTCAGATATTTATAATTTAAACTTTTCATTGCACCTTGTATGTTTTGAGATTTTACACGACATATTTGACATTCATGCAAAAGTTAAATTATATTCTTTTACGAAGGTATAAAATAAGCAGCCACGGTGTCCATTGTCACTTTAGTCACGTATAATATTATGTTATAATTTACAATAGTTTACCCATTTTGGGCCGTTACCATATTTTATTCTTATTATATTACTAGATCTATATATATGCTACCAGAAATCTATATAATTTCGGTATTCTATACTTCGGCAATGCATGGAATACCTAAGGCGCCCAAATAATATAGACAATAATATGAATATTATTGTTCTACTATACTATATTTCACGTAGGATTTTTTTAAGCTTCACGCTGTATCCCGCACATAAGGGGGTAGACAAAGAGAACTTAGGAAACTAGTATTAAGACACTTCATTCCCGACTTATCACCGAATTTTCGAGGCATTATATATTGGGTGACGGAACTAACGCAGCGATTTGTCTCTTAACCAGTGCAAGAAAATGAAAATATTTATTGTTTCGTTGTCCGAATGGAAATCGAACCCACAACGCGATCTCAATATGACTTTTCGCTTAATATAATATTAAATACAGTTGATTTGTTAAATAATATACAATACACTTACTAGATTAAAATCAATTCCACGTCCGGTATCTTCTTATTTAATCATATTTCGTACTAGTATCTATAAACTCATTTACACTCATTTACAAGTCTTAAAGAATCATTAGATGTATGGCACTTCCTTTCTTAGTTCTAACATTGTATGAGACGCCAACAATATAGAAGATCCTCCAGTCGCCATCATCTTAGCAAACTCATCATATTTTGATATCCCATAATTTTAATAACTATCATAGAAAGATGATATACCGTCATATAATATTATGACGCATAAAATTTCATTAACCCTCATAAGGGTACCAATGATAAATGTGTTCCGTATAAATGGGGCGAGGCCTTATTTCGTGTAACATAATTAGTCTTTACGAAGCTTTGACGTGTATTGATGAAAGGGCTAACGTCGTTTGACTTTTAAAGACTAAAGGTTTGGTGTAACTACTTGTAAATTGATATTTTCCATTTTTTTTCAGCTTCACGCTGTATCTTGCATGTGTGAACCTGGTGTTACGATACTCTGTTTCCCACTTTCAGCCGAATTATTGTTTGTTTAGTTTTGTTTATTGTTGAGTTCAGCCACTCAGAACACACTTTGGAAAAATATGGTGGGGAACATGAGGAACAGTCTTAACACCAGGTTCCCTATGTATGTCACACTCAGCCACTCAGTCACGATCAGCCAGCTATCGCTACAAACATATAAAAGGTCACGATTAAATAAAATACCTTTTTATAAATAGTATAATTTGAAATTTCTCATTTTGTATTCATGAAACGTGGTATGAAAAGCGTTACTGCTTCATCAAACGCTACACTGGCTTTAAATATGCATCACCTTGCATTGTCGAGGGATTACCGACAAAATTTTATAATAATGTGCGTAAACTTTTGTTAGAAGCATAAAGAGCAACAAGTGCTCTATTCCTTCTAAATGTTTCTTATTAGCTTCACGCTGTATCCCGCATACAGCAAGTGGGCATAGAAAATCTAGTGTTAAGACCTCTCCGCTCCTCACATCCTTAGAATTCTAGAGGCATTGCTAGTACAGTGTCGGAACTCAACATCACGCTGTTCCTCGAGTAGAGAGAAGAAATGAAAATATTAAATATTTCATTTGCTCGAGTGGGAATCGAACCCACAACCTGTTGCGTTTCTGGTCACATGCTTGTGAATATTGTTATATAAACCATTTGATCCCTTGGGAACTTATTTTTATCTACAATAGAGCGAAACTAACTTAAAGTAGAAGATCTATTTTCATATGAAGCACCTACTATGTAGTAAGATCTAACTTGGCCCTCGTGGGATTGTAAGACAGCTTCTGGCTGCAAACGCGAAGATTGTCTGTTCAATCCCGGCTTAAGACTTTGAATGATGTGTTGAAATGTTGGAATATTTGTTACAAATGGCATTTCAACTCATTATTTGTAAACACAAAACTGATAAATATCAAAATCCTGTATACTTTTTGCGACGAAATAAAGAGACAAAACAAAGAAATGAGACAAAGCGTTTATTCCTAACACTTTACAAATTTATAGTAGCGTACAAGTTAAGCCACGGTGAATAACTGCCATAATATTAGTTAGTGGTAAAATTTACTGCCGCATACTATTACCTGAGGGAATATTTCAAAAGGTTACCTTTCCATAGCCAGAAGCTAGTTCACTATAGTGGGCTATATTGCACACGTATACCTTCGTCCTGATCTAATTGTAAGGGCAGCCGGACGCGCAAACTAAGTATATCAAATTAGTTCAGGAAATTGTATAAAATTTTTGTTATTAAAAGTATATTAAAGTCAATATTTTCTTGAAAGTAAACGTCTGTGGCCCCACAGAAGGCAAACGAACGCCTAATGCTGACACGAGCACAAACAACGCTGTTTGTCCTTACATCCCTAATTGACGCGATGTATATTTCATGAGACTAAATTTACTGCTCATAAAGCATTTTAGAAAAAATATATATGTTGAAATAATTATCATATAGAGCAGCCGTGGCTCAGAAGCATAAGCATGTGATTGTAAGCCCGATAGAATGTGGGTTCGATTTACACTCAAGAAAATGAAATGTTTATATTTACTACAAGACAGCGAGCCAGAACACAATCGCAATCGCAAGTTCTGAAAAGCTTTAAGTGGGGAACAAGAGAAAGTCAATAGTTTCAAATTCTTTTTTTAAATTAATTATTAACTATTACACGATTAATTTAAGAAACAAAGATTCAAAGAGTGTATCCGTAGAAGATCAAAAGTGATCGACATTGCTCGAAAATCTGCTCGATGTTCATTTATGTAAAAATATTATTAAATGGCGGCCACGAGGTCTTGTAACAGGCAAACCGACAATTTGGCCAAGCTCGATGAAAGCCGTTGGCAAAACGTAGGAACGATTATCCTGGAATAAGCCTACTTGGGATGGCTTACGTCCAGCAGTGAGCATACAAAAGGCTATGATGATGTCGACCAAATGATAAAATGAGCGGAAAACATAAAATAAAATAGCTTAATATTAGGTTCCCCTCCACGTTCTCTATGGATTAAATAATTATAATATATTACTTTTACTCAACAAGAAATCACAATTCATAAAGTTGTGATACTAAGAATCTCCTAAAAGATAAATATCTCGTTACATATCCTTCAAAAGCTGTCTCAATTCTTTGAAGGATCTGAATTGCCATTGAGTGAAAGCGCGGAGCGGACATTCTTATCACATTTCCATGCTAACATTATTTGTATGAATATATGTAGGTATTTTTTTATTACATTTAACTTATTATTATTTTTATATTTATTAAAAAAATATCTTCTTTGCATGAATGTAATTAATTGTTTTTCATTGTTACAGATTAAGAACAGCTAATAAATGAAAGTGGTAAGTTTTGAACTAACTAATAATAATGATTATTTATTTTAATAAGACTACAAAAATAATTAAAACGAAACGACCTCGAATGAATATCGAACCCACAACCTGTCGCGTTTACAATCACACTTTGTGCCCCTACGTCACAACTTTGCCCTGAAATATCTATTTATAATATAAAAAAATATATTTAAATCAGTATTTAATATAAGCGTTATGTACAAGGTTTCTTTAAATCTATACTTCGTTCAATAAAACAAATATACAAGTACAAAGTTTGCAAGAATTGTTCAAATAAAAGTCAATCCAACAATTGGAAACTTTTCCAATAAATTCCTTCACCTCAAGCAGCCGATGACAAAAATAGATGGGCTTAGATTAATTGTACTATTTAAAATCGGCATCCATTATAAATATTTATATACTAGTGCAAAATAAAATTTAATAATTTATTGATGAAATATCGCAAAGATACTTATCATTTTTATAAGCTTAAGACGCCCAAAAATCTCTATCTAATTTGCAAGTAGGTATTATATATTTAATTTTATTTATTTTTACCTAATTTTTTTTTTGTAGATACGATATTACCCTCAGTGAACGGATTATTGTATTGGCAGTGTGTTTGGCAGAAAATGGGAAACAATGAATAAAATTATTTGACTTTGACTTTGGTCTTCGCACTACGTTTCCCACATTCCTCCGAGTTCTGGAAGCATTGCGCAATGAGTGGCAGAATTCAACGCCGCGCTTTGCCTCTACATCAGAGCGAAGAAATAAAAATATAAATTTAAATAAATATTTTATGTCCTTGAGTGGGGTCAAACTCACAACCAGTCGTGTTTACAGTAACACACTTATGACCCAGCGCCACGACTGGCCTTAATGTATATTTTAATGTAAAAATGTATATCCTATTAATGAGTTATGTGTCAAATAAATTAATACCACCGTTCGTTAAAAAATCTGTAAAAATAGTCTTTCAGTAGATATATGTTCTAAGTCTGACCTTCGAAGGGCAATTGGTCATTATTCGGGTACACTTTACAACCTTTGACAATCTTGTCCATCTAATTACTATTTAATGCTGGGATACATACTCGTACGTCGTCGGACGTATCAGATACTACAGATTGTATGAAGTAGATTTTTAGTAACGGCTGCGATGTAAAATCTTACTCATAGAAAGATAATATATATTTTTTCTATTATAATATAGAATATCTTTTTCCAATAAAATAAGATATTTTCTTCTCAACGCATATCAGCTTTAGCTTTGGCGAACTAAAAATGGTGTCCTTTTTCTATTTGATTTTTAGTCCTTTTATTTAGAACCTAGAAAAAAAAATGGAAATGGAAAATGTTTAAGAATTTTATATTAAAATCATTATTGTACTATTAGGCCAACATGTTATACCAAACTACTAATTAATAGGCATGGTCAGTATTAGCAGTGATTATGCGACGATATTCACCGCCTACATTAATGTATTGGCCTGTGGAACTATCTATTGTTCTATTATCAACTAAATTCTAAATAGCGAATAATTTGAATGCAATAACAATCGTACTAATATTATAAATGTGAATGTACGTTTGTTAGTTACGCCTTCATACTAAATCTACTGAACCGATTATCATGAAACTTTCTACACGTATTCTTAGAGTTATAAGAAAGGACACAGAATACTTTTTATTAATAAAGAAAATATTATTTTTTATTTTATCTTGTCGCTAAAATAAAATAAAAAGTTTAAGCGCTCGTAACCAAGTTTAAGCTTGAGTCTCTAGTTATGAAATAAAATCAGCTTTACGCTGTATTCCGCATATAGGGACGTAGGCAGAGGGAACCTACTGTTAAGACACTCAGTTCCACATTTTTGCACCATTCACCACTTAAAGCCTCCGGTGAAAGTCTTAACACTAAGCTCCCTTTGCCTACCGTTGTGTGTGGGATACAGCGTAAAGCTGAAAAAAAATCCAACTTATCATTTTTGCTTGTATAACACAACATAAATACAACACAACAACACACAACATACATAAAATAAATATTTATCTATTTCACCAATATATACAATATATGGAATTTTCCACTCATGTGCCGTCGTCGTCGTCAACTAAAGTGTCGTCGTCGGTGCTGCTAATGTCGATAGGTGTTCTAATAATCCGACATCCGTGTCATCGAGCCGGAAAACTAAGATTCAAGGGGATGCCTTCTTCATAAATGTATGACGTGACGACCTAGAAAAACTACGCGAAATATTGAAGATCAAAGAACAAAACAATTGCAAGTTTTTGTTTATTATTTCTTTAGTATTATATAGTGTCACAGTTTTTTTGGTACCAGGTAAAAATTAAAAAGCTAGTGTTATATAACGCCTTACTAAATATATAATATACATTGACATAACCATTTATTCAGGCCACCGTGATGCAGTGAGACAACGTTTGACAGTAATATGGGTTTGATCTGAAGTCGGAGCAATAAAATATTTTCCTTTCCCAGAAAGAGACAAAATGTGGCGTTGAGTTCCGCCACGTAGCACGCAATATCATAAATTCGAGCAAAACGGTGGGAATGGAGCCTATCAATGCTACTATGTGCACATTTTAAGTCATTTTATTTTGTTATTATACTTGTATATTACAAATCTTTCAATCATTAAGAACATAAACTTACTAATTGTATCTACCTTTTCTTTACGCAAATTCATAAATATAATACTTCGCTTCGTATACGAGTAAAAATTAAATCCTATGCACTTCCAATATTATTAGGCCAATATGTCGAATACATAACGTCTTAACAACGTATGTTGAATGGAAACCTTGTCAAGATGTAATTTTACTATATATTTTAATACAGTGAAGAACGCTTACTCGATATAAATATAGCAAATTTTGC
Source organism: Heliconius erato x Heliconius himera (assembly GCA_013421005.1). Lineage (NCBI taxonomy): Eukaryota > Metazoa > Arthropoda > Insecta > Lepidoptera > Nymphalidae > Heliconius > Heliconius erato x Heliconius himera. Next base: position 9,646 of record JAATLQ010032536.1, read on the forward strand.
TTCATATGGACAAAATGTTACAGCTATATTTACAAAACAAAGGTGAAAATATAGAGATAGCGATTTAGTCCGTCAGTCAAGATTTATCTCGATGTCAAAAAAAAAAAATCAAATCAGCTTCACGCTGTATCCCGTACACAGCAGGGTAGGTCCCGTACACACACTCCGTTCTCCACTTTCCGCCGAATTCTGGAGGCATTGTGTGTTGAGTGGCTAATATTTTATTAAAATAAAAATACAGCTTCTTTTATGAATACCATCACCGTTTCTTTCGAAGATTAATTGAATGTTGATGGATTGTTTTTAACACTTACTTTTTACGTAGATTCACATTACGATTAAAATTGGAACATGCTCGTTGAATGCGCCGATAAATTATTACACAAACAGTGTATTTGGACTTACTTCAGCCTTTCAGTCATTCAAAAGCGCAAAGTTGTCTTTGGAGGGAAGTTAAGCACTAAAATATAATTCAAAAGTCATTTTGACAAAACTCAAAAAGTTCTTAAGACTGAAAATATAGTGAACCGAGACTGAAAATACAGTGAAGCGTCACTCTTTTCTAAGTAATTGATTTAAAATCTATTTGCATTCACTTATAATAAAATATATATAGATCACTGTTTAAGTATTTATAGTAGACACTATTGAGTTTTTATAGGTCACTAGATCATATTAGCATTTATATATTATTATTTTTTATTTTGACGCATATATCCATTTCTGCATAGTTTAAAGCTTTTAAAATGAAATTTCAACCTACAATAATGACATTCACTCAAATACACCCACAACACGAGTTTGCATTTAAAACGGGAATTTCTATCACTTCAAAAATGTCAAGCTAAAGCGCAACGCTGAGTCCCACCTCTCAACACGCAATATCTCGAAAATAAGCGGAGAGTAGAGAACGGCGTGTCTTAACAATACGTCCCTCCGTCTAATGATATGAGGAAAAAAGCGTGAAGCTGCTTTTTCTTTATTAATGTTTCATACATTATGTAAATTTGAAAGAGTAACCATGCGTAAATCTGGCACTTAAATTATTAATTCTTATAGCACTTCGCACCGTACAAGTCATTTAAGCAAATCGTTTCGCCAAATGGAAATAATATTCCGTACAGGCGCCGTATTTTCGTTATCTTTCATATAAATTGCAGGCGAAGAAAATGACAATCGAAACTGGGATGTGCCTCATGTTTATTGTTGTGATAATGAGAAAGTAGATTGTCACCGACTTATCTCTTACATATAATTCAAATATTTATAAATTTACCTGACCAATTAAATACGATATGTATATGATAGCGACTCAAAGGTGGTTTCACCCGCTTAAATTTATTAGCTAAATTATACAAAATATTTACATAATCTTTTTTAATCTATGTGTTATTCTGATGTATAATCTAAATTACTATAAAGTTTGATCTAAATTCGTTCACTAGTTTTTGCATGAAAGTGGAACAAACATCACTCTCTTAAACTTCCATATTTATAATATTAGTAGGATTCTCTCATTAGTAGTATCCTTTCATTGAGACCAGCCGTGAGGCAGTGCAGGAGTGTAAAATATGACTGTAAACGCGACTGGTTGTGGATTGAAGAAATAAAATATTTATTTACATTTCCAGTCCAGTGTCCAGGCAGAGCGCGGTGTTGTGTTCCGCCACTCAACACGCAATGCTCCCAAAATTCGGCGGAAAATGAAGAACGTTATTAAAAAAAATTACAAATTTTTATTTGTAGTTTATTTTATACGAAATAAGTTTTACATACAAAAAACTTTCTCTCTCATATCAACGGTTCGGTTGACCTTGATACGTAATACTTGGTGGACGAGACCAACCGCATTTGAGCAGCGCGAAACTACTAGTATTTATGTAACAAACTTTCAAGAATAAAAAAATATATGTATTTTACTTATTAAGCTAAAAAATAAACAACTTTTTTTATTAATCTTAAAAACAAACAATTTTTATTCACTCTCTATAGAACATATTAATATATTTTTAAACCCAAGTTCAGGGCAAGGGAATAGCCGAATAAATGACAAAACTAGCTTTCTCCAGTATAAAATACATAAAATTTAAAGTAACTCTAGCCAAACTTTTACCATATTGGAATTTCTAGCGTTCACAAAAACGATAATCTAAATCTCGATCATGAATAAAAGTTATTACACTGCATCTGCTTTATTACCATTCCTTAGCCATACCTCTACCTCGTATACTTTTGAAAGTAATCACGTGGAGATTTTCTTCTCAGTATTCATTTTGAGCTGGGATCTATTCATCTGTCAATTTATCATTAGAGTACCTTCCTCACCTGGATCAGAGGTGTCAAGTATTAGCCGTTTAAATCGAAATGGAAAAGTAAAGATTTTTCGTGTCAAAAAGTATTTTTTATTGATCCAATCTAATATTACATGTTTGTTACTTTCATCATTATCTCGTTTATTGTACGTGAATACGTTTATGTAACTGGTATTTTTTTTAAGAAAAATAATTTTGGGTACAATAGATCTTTATTAATTATGGGTCCGTGTAATCCTAATAAACTATTGGGTTTGTTTATTTTCTTTTAGTTTTATGCAGTCGTGGTTTTTGGTTTTATAAATATTTTTTTACAAAAATACCTTAACTATTCACATAAATTGTAAATCTTATTATACTAAGAGCTTGGAAGTAATAATATTTTCGTAAATGACACCCCAAACAGCACTTCGTCACGTATTTTATGAGCTTGCGGACTATTAGAACTCGTGACGGAATTTTTATACTGTGAGGAGAATATTAAAAATAATTAGGATTTTTCATAAATGGTCTAAAATAAATCCGATCGTTCTGATTTATTTACTTACTTAGGAATAAAATATGTCTATGTTATAATCGTTATTAACAAATAATATGTTATTAATACATAATCTTTACTTTAGTATTTAATAACTTAAGCTTTTCTCAAATGAAATAATACCAATATTAAATAGTTGTCACTTCTGTCTGGCGTCCGGAGACGCTTACGTTATTTTTTTTCTTTTTACATTCATTTCATTCCGTACATAGCAGAGCAGGCACAATGGACCTAGAACCTTGTGTTAAGACACTCACACTAGCTTCTCAGGTCCCCTCTGCCGTGCCATGAGGAGTTCACATTAAGACACTTCCATTCCTCAATTTCCGACGAATTCTGATGTGGAGGCATTGTGTGATGAGTGGCGAAACATAACGCCGAGTTTAACCTCATTACCAGACCGAGGAAATGACAATATTAAATATTTCATTTTTTCATTCAAATATATGACCGTTGTCAGAATAATATAGCGCAGGACAACATTAGTCAGAGAACAGTCATCACTTTAAGAACATGATGTTTCAGATTTAATTAATTATTTTTTCCACAAGCTTTAGTGCGAATTACACGAAGAAATGAAACTTTGCTCGTTCAGTGAACGTGATAAAATGCTGATGTAGATACTTATAAACCAGAGGCCAAGGGCTGTTATCATGAAGGCATAAGATATTATTATTACATTTTAAGTTCTATTTTGCTGTCACATTTGAAGATTTCTTCAATATTTTAAACTCCTATTTGTGAGGTCAATAAGACAGTGAAAAAATGGTTTATATATTTTTTACATTTTTGAAATATTATTCTACTCTTAAGAAAGAAAAATATTTCTCAGAACGTTTAAATATTTGGAAAACGTCCAAAGCTCTGCACCAGGACAAGTTTTAAAAGAACAGGTTTATATTATGTTCTAAAAAGTACCTGTTTATTTATAATAGTTCTAATTTTTCTTTAAGAATATTTATAATACGTTTCAGCTATATATTATAATTTTATACATATATAATTATATACATATATAATTATAAAAAAACCGGTTACTCCTTTAACCGGACTCGCCCACCGAGACTTCTGTACCATTTTCAGAATTGTATGTCAATGGGAAATACACCTTATAAAAGTTGACATGAAAATAAGTACAAATATAATAAGTTATAATAGTGTTTTTTTTCTATGAACATATAAATTTTGACTTTCCGCAATTTTCTTTTCCGTATTTTTTTTGTTGCGTCAATAAATACAACATCTTTTGATTATGTTGCTTAGAAGTATGCTTTTTTCATAGGTCTAATGGACAGTAGACTCAGTATTTGATATGAATTTTAGCTTCATAGCTCCATGCGTTCCTGAGAAAAGGATCTTGACAGACGGACGGACAACCAACAAAGTGAAACTTTTAGGGGCTTTGTTTTTTTCTTTCGAGATATGGAACCCTAGAAACAAAAAAAATGTCATTCGTCAGTAAGTCTCAGGTCGTTATTCAAAGTAATTTTATCAGAAAAATACGGTACTTCAAAAAATAAAATTTCCAATTTTCGATAAAATTGTTCGAAGTAACCTCCTCAACCACCTATTTCGGTTTGTCAATCGGCCTGCCTAACTGTAGCTAAGTTTCATATGTAACACAAAATTATAAATAACATATTTTTTTTATTAAATAAAATTAATAAAGGTATTCCAAGCAATCTCAGTTTATTCATCTAAACTTAGTAAATAATGTGTTCAGTAATTTAGCGGTAAACTTCTTTTAAGCGCAGATTTTAGATTACAGTCGATTTCTGTAATACAAAAAAGTTAATTTTTCTTTAGGCGAATGTATCATTACGCGCGGTCGCGCGTGGCCAAGTTCAGTAAAACAGAACTGGCGAGCGGCACCGAGGGTAATTTTACACGAACCATTTGAAGCCACTTTTTACCCCTTCATAACTCAAAAACTATTCCACCTAAACCTGTCAAATTTAGCTAAAAAATTTAGACCCGCTACTTGTATACGTGCATCAAATTTCATAAACACAGCTCAAACGGTTATTTAGATAATGAAGTCCGAAAAT
>JAATLQ010032537.1:0-14545 GCA_013421005.1 Heliconius erato x Heliconius himera
TATTTATTCTAACTTTCTGGATTCTTTCGCTTAGATATGAGGCAATAAGATCAAGGGCAGTATCCTGTATACCATAATGTTTTAATAACAGAGTTTCATGGTCTACACAATCAAAGGCTTTGGATAAATCACAAAACACTCCAATTGCATTTTGTGACTTCTCCCATGCGTCATAAATGTGCTTGAGGAGTGCTGCACCCGCATCTGTAGTGGACTTGCCTTTGGTGAAACCATATTGCTCGCTATGGAAACACTTGTTAATATTTAAGAAAATTGTGAGCTGGTTAAATATTATTTTTTCAAATATTTTATTTAGAGACGGTAAAATAGAGATCGGTCTGTAATTTCCGGGGTCAGATCTATCTTCACTTTTGTAAAGCGGCAGTATTTTGCTATATTTCATTAAATCTGGATAAATACCGGATTCTACACAATTGTTAAAAATTAAAGCAAGATAAGGAGCAATATTAGGTATAATTGTATTAAGAACTTTTACAGATGTGCCCCATAAGTCACCAGTTTTCTTTAAATTAAGGCTTTTAAAAGTTTTGATAATTTCTTCTGGTGACACAGTCTTAAACACAAAATTTTGTCTACAAGTTACATGGTTTTTTAGTATTAATACTGCTTCCGAAGGAGATGATGGCAGTGAACGTGTAACTGCAATAGGTATTTCGGAAAAGAAATTTTTGAAAATATTTTCCACTTCTAAATCTGAATTTAAAATTACACTGTTTACTTTTAATTTAATAGGTTCACTGACAGCTCTAGATCTCCCAGTTACAGTCGTAATAGCATGCCATGTAGCTTTAATTTTATTACTAGATTTCAATTCTTTTTCTCGTATATACATAGACTTAGCCTGGATACATACCTTTTTGAATATTTTTGAATAATTTCTAATTTTTAACAAGAACGCCGGATCCTGATTCCATTGCCTCGTATCATATAATTCGTATAATTTGTTTCTGCTTCGGTATATACCAATAGTTGCCCATACAAAGTTAAGTTTATAACAATCCTGAAATTGGTACGAAAGCCTCTGCGGTCGAGTCGAGACTGTCATTTAGGGACAACCCTAAGTGACAATTTTATTAAAGTTTTAGATACCAGTAGTTAACATACAAATGTTGAAAAAGATATGTACTTATGTAGCTGCATTTTTATCAGTTTAAATTCTAAACGTCTTTTCAATTATTTTCTTCTGATCATACTAGAAGAAAATTTTCGAAAATTATTTTTAGCTTCACGCTATATTCTATACAAGCAAAGTAACGTTAGGGCCGTTTAGCTATACTTAGCGGCACTATTAGTATGTACAGACTATTAGCATGTGTATTAGTGTGTACAGACCATCAGAATTTAATGTTGCAATTTATCTTAGTAACTTAACGAATATATTCTCACCTGAAATTGTTGCGTACAAACCATTCAAAATTTGTATGATCTATTAAATAATTAACATACCCGTTATATATTTTTAACTAAGAATCAGCTTCACGCTGTATCCCGCACACAGCAGGGTAGGCAAAGGGAACCTAGTGTTAAGACACTCCGTTCCCCACTTTCTGCCGAATTCTTGCTAAATTGCGTGTTGAGGGGCAGAATTCAACGCCGCGCTTAGCCTCGACACCAGAGCGAAGAAATGGAAATATAAATTTAAGTAAATATTTCATTTCCTCGAGTGGGGATCGAACCCACAACCAGTCGGTTTTACAGTCCCACTTTATGCCGCTACGCCACAACTGGCCTCTATATTTTTTTAAATAAATAATTTATATTGTCCTCTATAATTTTAGATTTTTAGTATTTATTAAATATTTATTGTGATTTGCAGTAGATAGCAGTGGTCGTACCTCTTTCAACTCCTCCTATTAGAATTAGTGCAGATGAAAGTTGACCACGGTTATTTTACAACCACGATCCGTGGGCAATTGAGGCGCTTCCAACGATACCTCATTTGTTAAATTTTGATAATTATTTTAGAAGTTACAGAGGAACAGATGACTATACGTACATACGTACATACTGGTCAAAATTGTAACTCTCATTTGCACTCCGTAGTGGGGCAAAAATTGCGACATTTACTATATTAATATTCAAAAAATAACAATATAACTTCAAAATAATAAGAAATAGCATTCAACATTATTTATCTGAACACCTACATTCAGTTAATGATTATATTAGGAAACATGCATGCAACGTGAACAGTGCTCTACATACGTAGTTTGACATCAGCTCTCGACCTCAATTAGGGCTTACAGTTCCACAACGTTGTCACTATTACGGCATATTTCTGTTTTCATTACTGCGATATTACAGTTCAGGAATATTGGGAGAGGTATCAGCGTTAAAATGTGTTGGTGCAATCCAAATTTTGAAATGATTGCAGATTCGAATTTAAAGAAGGAGTATTGGCGCTTAATATTTTGTATGTATATGCGTTACAGTACGTGTAACGTTTAAGAATAACTTATAAAACTTGACAAACAACAAAAAAAAATTAAGCTAACAAAAAAAAGAAGGTAAGTGTTTTATCTAAAAACATATAAAAATAATTTTATGGAAAATTAAATATCCGTAAAGTAAATTATGAAATCAACGTTTTGGAATCGATTAAAATCTTATAAATGTAATATTATTTATGACAGTATAATACTGTTCTGTAGTTGGCATTCACGCAATTGACACTCTGTAATACTAAAAATATTTTCATCATACCTATTGAGCTTCTAATTTTCTACATTCACACTAGAAGTTAGTTAAATTCAATTTAAAACGTTCAACTGAATGTGAAAATTACTCCATTCAACGTCAGTCCCAACTTTATTATGTGAGTGGTTCAGACGTGAGTGAAATATGCCGAATCTTCCCATATCCCCTGTTCATATATCACCCTAGAGACACAATGTGTAATACAATAGCATTTGTTACAAAACATTGTTACATTATTTATATAGAGATTTTGATATACATACATATGTCGCATATGTACCAAGTCGCTCAATTCAGTCATAAACGAATAAATGAATTACTTTAGAATATTTGCCTTGCAAAAACAAGGCACGACGGTCAGATATACTTCTTAATACTATATAGAATACTTACGGGTGGAAAGCACGGACTGAAGTAGCGTCTCATTAGACTCAGTCTACCTACATAGCTGTATGGCGGATAAAGCTTGAAGCTAACCCGCCATTGGTGTCTGTGAGACCGGGTATATTGAAAAAATCGTATAACTTTTTGACCCGCCATCAATATGTATTGCGATTTCGAATACCTGTCTAATAAGTGAAATCACGTTCCAGAGTTTTGGCACCAACCCGGTCCGTGAGACCGACGTCACCAATTACGTAAGTAAATTATTCAAAGTTAAATTAGTATTTTCTTTTTGAAATTTATAAAATCAATCAATAGTACGTACTCCTTTTATTGTAATTTTACTATATCATTATAGATTCAACTAATAAATCAGATATCCGTATAATTTCGTTGATATTTTATAAAATATGTAATACATTCTTATATATTGATTTAGAATGTCTTACAAAAATGGACAGCGTCGGCTCGAAGAGCTCTCACGAGTAGCCATAATATCTGATGAAAATTTGTCATCGTCGAATAGCGAAGGTGAAAGCAAATTAGAACCGAATTATCTCGTACGCTGATCAAAATTCTGACAGCCAAAAGGCGTTCAGTGACCGAGAATGTATATGTAACAACAAATCCTCTTTTTCTTGGGAAAGAGACAATTCTGCCGAATGTATCAAAGAATTTCATCGTTTATCCGGTCGGACTAGAAACCACAATATTATATAAAAAAATATTTGTAAAAACAAAAACCACGACTGCATAAAACTAAAAAGAAAATAAACAAGTCCAATAGTTTATTAGGATTAACAGTCACCTTTTGCCTATAGCCTTTTGTGAGACCAACATCACCAAATGTGTAAGTCAAATTAACGTGGCACATTAAAATATAAAAATTTTAGTAGGACATCTCATACATAGGAGTTAGAATCAAATCTACAACCGTCATACGATGTGCTGCGGCTAGTATAATATATTAGAGGAACTAATATAGTTTTACATTATTTTGTTTCAATTTATATTTTCATTTCTTTGCTCTGGTGTCGAGGCAAAACGCGGCGTTGAGTTCTGCCACTCAACACACAATGCCTCCAGAATTCGACAGAACGTGGGGAACTGGGTGCCTTTACACTAAGTTCCCTCTGCCTACCCTACTGTGTGTGGGATACAGCGTAAAGCTGATTTATTTTATTTTATTTAAATATTAATATTAATAATTATAATATTAATTTAGAGGAGGATATTGGGGCATTCTAATCTTGGTAGGAGTGCTGGTGAATACAGTAACATCTACTAATACCAAGAAATGTTCTGTTGTGTTCGTGTCGATACATAAAGATCGCCAGTCTGCGTATTAATTAATTCACTTTGCTTCAATTTCATAAAAAAACCTCTAAACAATTAATATTATATTCAATCTGCATTTCAATTTTCAATCATCACACGTAAAGCATGCAATGTTAATCAATATGGATATATCATAACCACTACAATATAGACAACTTTAGTGGTTGTACCACTAAAGTTGTCTATATTGTCTATTTACTAGAATACAATTTATTAGTTGGCACACCAGAACAGAGTTCCGTACTCAATCAAACTAACTAAAATGGATATTCTATCCGGTGATTGAGCTAAACCGCAGCCAATTTTGATCCGATCGCTGTCGGTCGCACGCGTTAGCGGAGTTCTATGCACATTGTTTCCTTAAACGTATATTATATTATATTGTTGTTGGTTAACTATAAATTCTATAATTTATAGTTAACCAACAACAATATAAAATACCTATGTATTTGGAAAGCAAATAGTTTTTATGTGAATATTTAAAAAAGGGGAAATTGCTTTACATAAAATAAGTGTGTTCTTATTGAGAAATAGAAGTAAATAAGGGATGATTATAATAAGTTCTTTCATTTTTCACGATTATTACACAATTTAAATGAAACTATTAATCGCGTATATTTAAAATTATACATTTTTGGAAACCCGACGCTTCGAACACTTTGCAGTAGTCCGTGGTCATGGGTCTACCCGTGACAATTCAATGGCCATTAATCCAGTTAAAATAGTTCCATTTAAAAGGGATGGTTATATTATTAGTTGCCATTTTTATGAACTTATGTATTGTAGATCTAAATGTAAATATTTAAACGGACTAAGCGGGTATATTATACTATTATGCTTTCTGGTAACCAGCAGTTTCGTAAACTTGGCAGTTGTTTCATATAATAATTGTTTTAACTGACAGACGAATCTCATAATCTCAGTCTACTCGTGATTACTGACTACTGCGAAGTGTTAAAAGTTTCCGGTGTTCAAAAATATATAATACTAATATAACCGCGTTTAAACTGAAGGCCAAGGCCAAGGCTTGGCGGCCGAGGCTAGTCGTAGCACAGGAGCATAAGTGTGTAACTGTAAATGCGACAGGTTGGGATTTCGATTCCTATTCGAGGATAATATGAGGGGGCGGAGTGTCTTAAAACTAGGCTCCCAATGCCTTACGTACTTTTGGGATACAGCATGAAGCTGAGAAAAAAGTATATTTAAAATATGCATAAGTAGCAAAAATGAAAGATCTCTCTAATTTATTACTAACAGTCAGTTAAATCAATATTATCATTATGAAGATAGTGCAAGGCACAGATATCTGCGCTATTATTTTACCATTATGAGGAGTCCTGAATAAATACTGTTAAGTTTTAAATTAATTTATAAGCACTTCATGTAAAATATTAACATAATATAAAACAATTGTATTTCAAATGAACACTTTAGATGTATAAAATGAGGTACTTGTACTTGAATTAATGACTGACCTTTTTTTACACATTAGTTTCTTTTACTAAAAGCATTGTAAAAAATATATTGAAAATAAAAAAATCTGTGAAATAGATATATACAGCAATCATTTTATTTATACAAACTTGCCACAATAACACCTAAATTTTGCCAAAAATATGTTTATGTTATAAGTAAATATCGTAAAATAGATTTAATGTCGCATGTGATTTGGAGACAAAATGGCAAAAGTGTGTGCATACCCTTACTTTAGAATAGAACCAGGCTGTCGTTGATGTTCAAAACGCTATAAAACCAGCGGCACGTAGCTGCCCTAACTTTGGCAACAGCTGTCTCTAGGAACATCTAGTACATCAATTTGAATAAAATCAAGTTAATATGCGGGGTGGTTTATGATAGAGGAATTAGTGACGTTATTTATACTGCCCACGTGGTACATCACGTGGCATTCTCGTATTAATTATGGCGTCGTCGAGAAACTTACAGTAGTGTAGATAAATGTATGTAAATATAATGTAAATGCTTACCCAGCCTAGGAAGTGCAGCATACGGTTCAGTTTATTTGTTAATTTGTTTTATTCGTTTCTAAATTTTCGGTCGTGGCGTAGCGGCACGAGGTGTGACTGCAAAACCGACTGGTTGTGGGTTCGATCCCCACTCGAGGAGATGAAATACTTACTTAAATTTATATTTCCATTTCTTCGCTCTGGTGTCGAGGTTAAGCGCGGCGTTGAGTTCTGCCACTCAACACGCAATGCCTCCAGAATTCGGCAGAAAGTGGGGAACGGAGTCTTAACACTAGGTTCAGCAGGGTAGGCAGAGGGCTGCCTACCCTGCTGTGTGCGGGATATAGCGTGAAGCTAATTTAATTTAATTTTTTAAATATTTCGAAATATTGTTGAACCGGCAACAGAGTTCATGGTTCCTTACACACATTGATGAGAAACATTACTACAGCTATACGCTTGGCCGTACACAATCCAGTGTTGGTACCGAGGCTGTTATACGGTAACGAAACGTGATTCTTACAGAAGAAGAATTTTAAGTTGTGGAGATGCGACCTTTTTGTAGGATACGCAGAATCAACTTAGCTGATCGAATCCGCAATAGCAAGCGTACACAGAATAGCAAGTACTAGCGAGGATGTCACGGTGCGAATGAACAAGAACGTGGTCAGTTGGTGTAGACACGTCTTAAATGAAATAATATTTATAAAGAAAAAGAATAAAGAAATAAAATAAATCAGCTTCAAGCTGTATCCCGCACACTGCAGGGTAGGCATAGGGAACCTAGTGTTAAGACACTTCGTTGCCTACTTTCTGTCGAATATGGAGGCATTGCGTGTTGAGTGGCAGAACTCAACGCCGCGCTTGTTCTCGACACCGGAGCGAAGAAATGGAAATATAAATTTAAGTAAATATATGAAATATTTCGTTTCCTCTTCGAGCGGGGATCGAACCCACAACCAGTCGGCTTTGTAGTCATACTTTGTGGGGCACAGTGTTCGCCTTTATAAATATATAAAATATTTATAAAGGAATAGTGAACCGTAAGAGAGGTAAGACGAGACCTTGGATGACCTTCGAAAATACAGCATCAAAGATACTGGAGGAAGGTCACGTAAAAAGCATGGACCCCCCCGGGGGTCTTTAAAAAAGTTGATGAAAGTGGATGAGACGAAAGAGGTATGTAGAGACAGTAGCGTTTGGTGGTCCGTTCTCTCTGACTAGGGATACAGCGTGAAGCTAAGTAAGTATACCTATGTATGTGATAAATAATATGCCGTTCGTGCCGTTTTAATAACTATTATCTTAATGGCGGTTTTGTTATTTTTATTTTTTTATAAATATTAAGTTACAGAACTTTACTTGATAATATCTTTTATGTATTATATCACTGAGATAGCTATCCATACCTATATTATAAATTCGAAAGTAACTCTGTCTGTCTGTCTGTCTGTCTGTCTGTCTGTGCCGCAATCAGGGCCAAACCGCTAATTCAATTGTAATAAAATACTCATACAGAAATACTTGAGGGTCTTCGGATGAACATAGATTACTTTTTTTTCTCATATTTGTAATATTGTCGATATATACTAATATATTAAAATATTTTTCAATTTGACAGGCAATTTATTCCGCCATGTTAATAACAACCGACCGTTGCTAAGCAACGGTTTGCAAAGTTTATTTGTTGTTATAAGCAAACGTCACCCAAAATGAGCTTGCTTGCTTGCAATTTCGAGATATTATGTGTTCAGCGACGACATTCAAATCAGCGCTTTGTCTTGTGCGAGCAAGGATATGGACAGAGTGATAGATAGATAGATAAATAAAACTCTTTATTGCATACATAGAGGAAATATAACATTTTACAAGAGACATAGGAATACCAACATAAAATTACAGAATAAATAAAATAAAAAACATTTTGCGCACAGAGGTAGTATGCAAAGGCGACCTTATCACTATTAGTGATCTCTTACAGGTAACCTTAACTAACATAAACTTACAAATTGTACAGGATATCTCGGTAGTGCATAAATAAAGAGTAGAATGAATACAAATAAATAACATATAGATATTATTAGTATAATAATACATACATATATAATACATAGACGATACTTATATTATATATATATTACATATATAAATTATAATATATACAAAAAGGTACATATAGAAATTATACATATACAGATAATACAGATAATAGAGTGAGTTCTCATTAGAATCTTCTGACTTACTCTGATGTCCAATTTATAGAATCTCATAGCTTAATACCGGTAATCCCGACACTTCGGTTCACAGAAAAAACCTTTGGCATCCCTAGCCCCACTCAGTGGCAGACGAGGAGTACAGTGAGGTTAGCATTTAGTAAAATTTAAATTTTGTTACATCATAATCAATCTATAAAACGATCACTGCTAGTTAATCTACATTAGTTTTAAGTTTAAAATAAATGACACATTTAAAAATTTCTGCCTTTTGAATTTTAAAATTTTACATTAAATCCTAATAATATAATCTCTATTATAATCGATAAACACTCAAGTAGATAAGTGGCGTCACGTTAATCAACGAGCATGTTCTGTTAATTACAGTCACCAGAAGCTAACGATTTCGATCAGCTAGGGTTGTTCCTCTCTAATTAAATGCCATCACACGCTTACTCGGACGTGTTTATGTTTATTGAATGCCATTCACTGTTGAGCTTTTGTAGTATATATTTCAATTGCTTGGATTATTGGTATGGGTATCGTGGGTTTTGTGTTAGGTAAAGATATTTACAAAAGAAATAACATCTACTTATTTAGAAAACGTATAAAAATTTGAACGTACCGGGACTCGAACCCGCGCTTCCTGGAAACCGACCAGGTCGGTTCATTCGCTACGTTCAAATTTTTATACGTTTTCTAAATAAGTATTTTTCTTTCCTAAGTGTGGATTAACACTTTAAAAATGTTTAAAAGAAATAATATCTCTTCTTCTTTATGTTGTTAGCATCTCTGTCGGGAATTTTTTAAAAATTTCTGCTACCCAAACATAATTACTTAGAATTGTCCACACTTAGGATTCCACACTTAGGAAAGAAAAATATTTTTTAAGAAAACGTACAAAAAATTTAAACGTAGGGGGGTTTGAACCGCTTCTTTGGAAACCGTCCAAGCGCTCTGATCAACTAAGCCATACGTTCTCATCGAGCTACGTAGAAATTCTTTTACGCTTGTTTCAATTTATTTTATGTTTCAATTTATTTTATGTTGTTAGCATCTCTGTAGGGAGATTTTTACAAATTTCCGCATACCCAAAGATTCTTAAGAATCGAACTCACAACCATCGTATTTAAAGCCCCACACTTGTGATAGCCTCTATGCGATAAGATAGACGGCCTACATGAAATTTTATTTATATATTTTATAACCAGAACGTAAGTAAAATACAAGTTAATTTTCTTTATATTTTTCACAGCACTTTGCTAAGTTCACTGTAATCATGTTTAGTGTAGTTAGTAAGAGATAATTTATGACGATAAAATAAAACCACCGAACGTCCGAGGCTCGTTTCGCTTTATGGCCCTCTCGCCTCAGGCACTTGGAAGCTGTACGATGAATAAACTGGGTAGAAACAGTCTGTCCAATTAATACTACTGATTGGCGCTAAAATTAGCTTCACGCTGTATACCGCAGCATAAAGCAGAAGAGGTAGGCAGAGGGAACCTAATAAGACACTTCGTTCATTTTTACAAACCGTTTCGTTAATTCTGGGATTTTTTTAATAACAAAGATAAGGCAAACGAGCGTTAGGGTCACCTGATGGTAGGTGATTACCGCCGCCCACGACTCCGTGCAACACCAGAGGAGCTACAGGTACGTTGTCGGTCTTTAAGGTGCGCCGGAGTCCGGCATTACCTGATGCGAGACGCAGTGGCATGAAGCCACTACTTAAGCGGGGGTGGTAATAATCCGGTCGAGTCTGCCCATGCATGTTGCCATTGCTAGCGACGTGACTTTACCACACGTACTGTTGTCGCCTTACGACACCACCAGTACCAGGAAGATCCTATTCTAGGCCGGGATCACACGGCACGAAATTAAATTCGAAAAAAATGGAATATTGAAATACGATAAAAAATAAAAAATAAATATTAAATATTTCATTTTCTGCTTTGGGAATTGAAATCACTACTTATCGCGCTTACAATCGCATGCTTGCGATATTGACTGGCCTATAATCTCTGTATATAATAAGAGATTAAAAATATTTTGTCTGTATATTTAGTTATTTTGACTGAAATGGATAGAGAAATGGATGGACACTTAAAAAGAATAATAGAAAAAAAAATACTTTTTTTTAAGTTCTAGTCTGTCTGTCTGAAAGAACTGAACCGATTTACTAAAAAGTTTCACCAATTGCTTTGTTTTATTTCAACTTGACTACTAAAGTTTGGTTCATCAAAATCGGGTCATTAAAAAAAAAGTTATCATCAATTAAATTAATTCAAGGCATTAGTTTGCCTGCGAATGTTATATAGCAATGGCGCTGGTAAGATTCCTGGCTAAAGAATGACGTTCGAAACGTCTTGGTTATATGACTGTTGATAAAAATATATATTTTTGAAGCACTATTATATAATATTTTATACAATAAAGTAAACAAAATTGAATTGTTAGTGGAGATTACCTTCATAAATCATAACAGTTAAGTTTAAATCGTAATCAATTCAACACAAAGATAAAAAACGATTTGATCTTCAAAGAAATATCAAGTAAATACATAGTTTTTTTGGTTCGTTCGTTCGTTTGAAATAAATCTGTATAAAAATACCTAAAACATCCTTTCTACGTGTACTCTGTAATAACTACATATTTACCAATTGTACATTTAGCTAATAATATATGTAACTAATTTAAAAACTGTATAGGATTTAATATGCAATTATTACAGTTAGTTTACAAGGAATATTATGAATCATTACCCAAATCAATAATTTATCATTTAAGGCCGTTTCTGAAGCAGTACATTAAATTATTAAGTGACATCCACCACATTTAACAGAGCTTTAAAAAACATAACATAGGTAAAAAGAACGTAATGCTACAAAAATATATACATATAATAAATAATTAGCTTTATGTATATTTTATGAATATCAAATATCAACATTGGTCGTATTTTTTAGTTCGAAATAATCAAAAAATATTATAGAAATTACGATAATGTCGTAAAAAAATCAAATATTACATATTAAAGTAATAAAAAAATCATAATAGAAGTCATTATAGTTGTCAATCAATTCTGCTTATTGAATTAGGCCGCTAGTAAATTTTATATATTTATTGTAAGCTAGATACTCTTTTATACACATGTTAACTTTAAGGCGTACCTAACGCTTCATAATCTCAGTTCGACCTCAATTTTACTTTTGTCTCCATTCTTTCAAAGTTAAATAATAGATTATTGTATTTAGACTTTTCTTTGCTGGCTTTCTAATTATTTTTTAAGACCATCCTTTTTGTGCCGTGCGATCCTGGCCTAGATTACCGGCGGTAATCACTTACCATCAGGTGACCCGAACGCTCGTTTCCTTGTCTTTTCCATAAAAAAAAAAATATTTTTCTTTCTTCGCTCTGATACCAAGTTGAGTTCCATCACTCAACAAGTAATGTCTCCAAAATTTAAGTGCAGAGCGGAGGATCTTAATGCTAGGTTCCTTTTACCTACAATGGTATATGCAGGATGCAGCGTGTTAATGGTATTTGAAATTATCTTTAAATATAAAACATTAAATATTATTCTTTTGCCACACTATCGAAAGATACAAAATATGAATTGGGTTCTTTAAACATTTTTGTATTTATCGTACAGTAATTTTATATATCAACATCAAGCCTAAAATAATTTGAAGTCTATGAAATATTAAATTGCAATTCAACAAAACTGTATAGAGTGGCAGTTGGATTAATTATTTATCAATTTTTAGCCTTTGTGAATCATGAATGAGATAGACCAAATATCAAATTAAATGTTAACAACACACTTCGTTCCCCACTTTCCGCCGAATTTTTTCAAGGCATTGCGTGTTGAGTCGCGGAACTCAACGCCGGGCTTTTGCCTTGGTGCCAGAGCGAATAAATGAGAATATTAATAAATTATAATATATCCTCTCGAGTGAGTGAGTAAGTGAGTCACGCACACCCTTATGTACCTGCGCCACGATGGTCTCGATGCGACGCGCGACGGTACGATTTAAATAAATCTCTTCAATCAAGGAACAGAGGCACAAAGTATGACTGTAAACGCGACTGGTTGTGGGTTCGATCCCTACTCTTTCTCCTCTAATTTTGGTTGCCATGCTCGCATGTGGTTTATATAACCAATATTTTTTGCAAAGATCTTCGCGCATTGCGGGCGTATAAGCCCATCATCTATCATCCCGTCATCTATATTGTTATAACTGATGGCCGCAGGTGGACGGGCCTTCGCTCTTGGCCATTGCTGTGCAGCTTAGCAGGTTGGCCTATTTCCGATGCTTCTCAGTGTGGACTGCCTTATATTGTATTGTTACTGTTTGCCGAAGCATTCAAGTTCTCATTGGCATGTCAATTTCTCATTGGTTTTAGCCCACGAGCCGACGTAGTTTACCAGAGTGTGGCAGCTATGCGCACCACATCCACTTGGAGTCACTAGTGAGAGTTTGTGTATTACCTACCATTGGGTTACACTACCGTTAAAAAGTCAGCTTATTACTCTAGAGACAAATCTCCCAACGAATAAACTAACAAACACACAAACCAATAAAAAACCTGTTTTCACTTCTATTATTTCAGAATAGACATTTCTATCCTTTTGTTAAATAATAAATATTCATATATCATTGTACCTTTGATGCTTTTAAAACAATTTTCAATTTTCAAATATGAAAATGAGAATAGAATATAAAATACAAAACTTTCATAGATTTAAAATTTAATATACAATTTCCTCGAGTGTAATTGAAAATCAAAACACGAACTGCCTGACCATATGGCGGGCCAACCCCGAAGAAGCCCCAGAGGTTGGAACGTGCATTGATTTTATTGTACTCTTTTGCATAGCTGAAACTACATCGTTTCAACACAATGCCTGGAATATTTAAAGTAAATCTGCTTTTCCGATTATTATTATAAGATTTTTTTTGCGTCACTTGAGGCCAGTCGTCGCGCAGGGGCACGAAGTGTGACTGTAAAACCGACTGGTTGTGGGTTCGATCCCCACTCGAGGAGATGAAATATTTACTTAAATTTATATTTCCATTTCTTCGCTCTGGTGTCGAGATTAAGCGCGGCGTTGAGTTCTGCCACTCGACACGCAATGCCTCCAGAATTCGGCAGAAAGTGGGGAACGAAGTGTCTTAACACTAGGTTCCCTCTGCCTACCCTGCTGTGTGCGGGATACAGCGTGAAGCTGATTTGTTTTTACTTTCCTTTTCTCAACTGAACTCAACGCCGTGCTTTGTCTCGACACCAAAATGCAAATATGAAAAATTTCATTTCCTCAAAGGGAATCAAATCCACAACCTGCCATACTTTCATACACTGTCATGTTTTGTACCCTTGCGCCACGACTGGCCTCGCATTATTTTTTGATTGTCGTATTCTATAATCAATTTCTTTTAGCAATAAAAACCGGTCAAGTGCGAGTCCGAATCGCTGACCAAGGCTTCCCTACTAATTTCAGAACGGTCAATGAGAAGTACACCGTAAAACTAATAAAAGTTGAGAAATTAAAGTTTGCGGGCATATGTATTCAATTTGTGAATGAACTACAAATATAAACATGTAGTTTTTTTTTTCATAAAATAACTATATTATTTCACTTTAAGTATTATTATAGACTTATTTCTTGTTAAAACTTGGCTTTGAACGGGAAACATCTTTTAAGTTGTAAATTTCGTTTCGTTCGTTGTTATTTATTAATATTTTCATTTCTCTGCTCTGGCACCAAGGCTAAAGCGTAGAGCTCCGACACTCAACAAGCAATTTTCGCAGAGTTGGCAGAGTTGGCAGAGTTGGCAGAGTTGGCAGAGTTGGCAGAGTTGGCAGAGTTGGCAGAGTTGGCAGAGTTGGCAGAGTTGGCAGAGTTGGCAGAGTTGGCAGAGTTGG
>JAATLQ010032537.1:20518-35945 GCA_013421005.1 Heliconius erato x Heliconius himera
TCTTAAGCCTCTGGGCTGGTTGGTTATTTATTTATTATTTTATTTATTAATTATTTTATTTACAAAGCCAATAAAGTGTTACATTAAGACATTCAACTAGAGGAGAATAAAAATTACAGTGTTTTTAATTTTTTTTTTTTTTTTACAAACTGTGTTTTTTTTTTTTTGACAAGAAAATCGCTTGAATGTCGGGAATTTGAACCTTGGATATCTCACTAGGATGCCCTGTGCGGAGATAACCAATGATTGCTGTACGGATCTTATTATTGGATTTGAGAATTAAAACAATGAGCTTTAGATGAATGTAAATTGTGAGTGAAATATATATGAAATATATATGAAATACATCTATAAATTATAAGAATATATAAATACACCAAATATATAACATATAAGTAAATAAAGTACATATAAGTAAGTAGGAGGTATAAGTTAATCATGCAAAATGTATGTACATATAATAAATATGTTAAAAATATTAAAATATATATATTTTTTATGTTTATTTATTTATATTTAACTGTGGTACCTTCATAATATCTTCTATTTCATCATAGTCTAGCGAATGTAACCATTCGTTTAGTTCTTTTTTTGTTTTATAATAGTTAAGTTTGTGGAGATTTAGTTTTTTATTGATTTTATTTGCAACGTATGGGCCTAAAAATGCAGAAAACCTTTGAGTAATTCTTTTCTTAGTTATAGGTACTATGCCAAAAAAGTTAGTCCGTTTTTGGTTAGTGTTATAATTATGTTGCTTACCTAATTTGTATTGATTTAATAAGAGTTGGAGCAGGAAAATTTTGCGAACCGAGTGAACTTTACTATATTTATATAACTCGGTCGTAGGAAATTGATAATTTTTAAAATGGATAATTTTTAAAATCATGCGTTGAGCTTTTTCTACCATAAGTACTACTGATTTTGATGCACCACCCCAAGAGGTGATACAATATCTAATTAACGACTCACAAAGAGCTTTATATATCATAGTTATAAAATCAAAAGAACCCAAGTGCCGCAGAGTTTTAAAAATCCGTGCTAGTGCTCTAATTCGAGATGCTAAGAGGCTTGCATAAGCCTCCCACCTTAGATGCTGATCGACAATCACACCAAGATATTTAATTTGATATACTTTTTCAATTTTTAAACACACACAACCATTATAACTGGGTAGATTAAAGTTTTGACAAGAGTGCGATTGGATCTGGAAAGATGAGGTAGGTTGGGAAGATAAATTGGCGCTAAATATAATGTATCTTGTTTTATTCAGGTTTAGCGTTAGTAGGTTATTATCAAGCCAATTCATTATTCTACTCAGACCGCGTTCGGTAATATCTTTAAGACTCTCCCAGTCGTCACCTTCAAATACGAGCACGGTGTCATCTGCGTAAGATATTATTTTACAATTTTGGATTTGCAAAGAACAAAGGTCATTTATGTATATGCTAAAAAGAGTTGGGCCCAGGATACTCCCCTGTGTAATACCGAAATGGAGATTTCTCTCACAGCTACTCTCAGAGCCTATTTTTACACCTTGTGATCTATTAGTAAGGTAGTCAGCAAATAACTTATGACAGTTACCTCTTATTCCCAGCTTGAAGAGCTTGTTGAGAAGGATGGAAGGAGAAACGGTATCAAATGCCTTAGCTAAGTCAAGAAACACTCCGATACACTTTTTACGTTTGTCTAAGGCACCTGACACCGTATTAATTAAGGCGTTTAAAGCGTCTTCGGTTGACCTGTTTGATCTAAAACCGTATTGATTCGACGAAAGCAGTTTGTTACTTTCCAAGTAACTTTTTAAGCGGTTGTTAAGAATATGTTCAAGTATCTTTGACAACACCGGTAGCACCGATATTGGCCGATAATTACTAACCCTATCTCTGTCACCATCCTTGTAAATTGGACGTACCACGGCACATTTGAAATGACTAGGATACATTCCTTGCTAAATTGACAAGTTACAAATATAAGTGATTGGTTTTACGAGAATTTGAAAATTTTGCTTAAGAACAATAGGTGTAATATTGTCGTGACCTGGAGCACTGTTCGACTTAAGACCTAATATTATACGCCTTATCTCATCCTCGTCTGTAGGCAGTAAGACAAAAGAGTTTAAGGAATTGAAGTTAAGAGTAGAATTACAAGTAAGATCATCCACGGAGCAGTTAAGCCTATTTAAAATTTTAGCTACAAGATCCTGCCCTAAATTTGAGGAGTAATCGTTTACAGAATCGATGGGATTGTGTAAAGATATTTTATTTAATATTAATTCTATTGCCTCACTCTTAGATTTATTCATGTTGCAAATAGATTTTACAGATTTCCACAAACATTTTGGATTATTTTTATTCTGGTTTAAAAGCGCCTTATTATGTAATATTTTTAATTTTTTAGTTATATTGTTGCAAATGTTACGGTAGGTTTTGTAATGTACCTTAATAATTAAATTGTCTGGGTACTTGGAAGACTTTTTATGAAGTCTGTCACGTTTACGAATACAGCGTAGGAGCCCTGGTGTTATCCAGGGCTTCAATGTTAGTTTACTATGGGGAACATTTTTTATAAATTTATTTTTTTCAATTATTGAAGAAATTTTATGTGCTAATAATTCCGTTGCAATGTTTGGGTTAATATTGGATGTCACAGTATCCCAGTTGGTTATTCGCAAATCATGCTTAATTTTTTTATAGTGAAGGCAAGTATACATAGATGATCTGGATGTCGTTAGCTGCTGGGTAGGGAATTGTAGAAAGCTAGGATAATGGTTATGTGAATATATGGATGGAATTGTTTCTCGCAGTTGTTTGATTAGATTTAATAATGTGATGAAGATGGTATTGAAATTAATAAAATTGTTATGTATTGCAAAAAGTACAAAAAAAAAACTTTTGAAAGATATAAAATAATTATACCCTTATATATACTATAGATATATAATATTTTTTTGTTATTCCATACTTTTTATTTACCTCCTCTTTTTAGTTTTGTTGAGGGCAGTGCCCTGTGCCTACTTGGGAGGGAACACTGCCTATCCTAAGTTTTTTAATTAAAGGAGTGGACTGTATAATTATATATGTGACTTTACATATTAAAAGTACCCCGACAATAGTAAGTAAACGGTCGTTAAAGTGGGACTTGAAGTTAGAATGGTAGTTGGAATGGAAATGAGGACGTGTGCCCGATCGCTCCGGCAGTCCCTGCTCCCCCGCCGTCGCTCCGTCACCAAGCCCCGTTCTAAGGACGCGCGGACCAATGCCCACGAGCAAATGTCAAGCGCAGTGTCCTCAACAAGCTTCATGCCCTGCACATAGAAGGTACCTATGTAGAGGGAACCTGGGAACCTGGGAACCTAGTGTTAAGGTTCTTCGTTTCTATTAAGATAAGCTTCCGTTCCCAACTTTCCGCGAAATTCTGGAGTCATTGCATGTCGAGTGGTAGAGCTCAACGCCGCGCTATGATTCATTACTAGAGCGAGGAAACGAAAATATGAAATATTTCATCTCCCCGAGTGGCAATTGTTTAAGCTTTGGTAGTATTTTTGTAGTAGTATGTAGTAGTCGGTAAGGACATGCGAGATGTGATGGTGCCGGTTCTGAGCACTTTATAAAGTAGCCCCGGATAGCACACACGGTCGAAAGAAAGAAAGAAAGTGTTACGTCGAGTAACTATTGCACTCTCCTTTCGGTTAATCGCTGCTGCAGCGTAGTGGCCCACTCTGGCCACCTGCAGAGTGCCCGCTCGCCAAACTGCTTTCTTTGTAATGCTGGGGAAGTGGAAGGAACAACTTCTCGAATAGCTTCGCCACCGCGCTGATGAGGGTTATAGATCGGTATCCCTCAGGACGTCGTGGATTCTGCCCAGCCTTAGGCAACATGACCAGGCCCCTCCTGCGCCCGGGGGAAACGAGCCAGGGGGCCGTGGCGGATACACTTTTATAAGCAAACTACGCGTGGGGGGCGTCAAGCCATATCGCAGCAAATAATAAATATATAAATGTGCATGAGATGAATGTTCTACAGTTAGATGTTAGTTATTGGGAAAAATAAATTTTAGTTAGATCAACTTGTTCCAAAGGCTCTATCTTTGATTAACTGTGAATCAAGATTCACATATGAATCGATATTGGAGAGGTGGAAATACGAGGATATTCTCAAACAAATACAAACCAGTTATCTGCTACATTGGGAGATTGAATTGAATTAAAAGAATATACTAGCATAAATAAACTTTTAAACTCTAATATATTTTCGGTATCGTAACGTATAAAAGTACACACCCCAAATAAATATTCCATCCTTTAATGGAAATTATAAGCACTGGTTAGCTTTTAAAAATGTTTTACAGAAGTTATACATATTTTTTTTTCTTTATCTAATTCACAAAAAATGCAGTTTCTTAGGTAAAGTTCAAGGGGAATCCGAAAGACTAATACAACATCTTACTATTAGAGAAAAATATTTAACATGTTGGGAAATTCTAAATCATCGTTATACTAACAAAAGACGTATTTATACTGCTCATATAAATACTACTGCTCATATAAATACTACTACTAATGTGTTAATATATTAGCAGTGAAAATACATTTTAAACATAGCAACGGCATAGCAACACTCATTATCGCACATTAAAGGCCACATGATATAACTAATAAGCATAAATATAACTTTTGAATGTATCCACGCCGTTATTTTGGTATTTTGAAGGAAAGTTTTCTACTCGAATGACCTAGAAAGAAACAAGATACTCACTGTAATGCTAATTATAAAAATTATACATTTCTCCAAATTTTTACACGTGGCAATCACAAAATATTGTTATTGTTCGGAAAGGCATGGATTTTTTCAGTGCTAAAAATTTATAACATATCCATTAGAAGCAAAATATAAAATAATTTGACAAAAAAATTATGTAATAATTGTTTTATACAAACAACATAACGAAAAGTGTGTATTTGTTTGAAACGATGCCGCCTTTGCAATGAAAATCATCACACGGTGTTACATGAAAAAGGACCAAATTCGACGCCAATAAATGGAAAGCAAACAACGGCGAAGCGAATAACATAGAATATTCGCAATAGCTGTTACTAGAATACTGATGTGCAAAATAATGAACTCCCAATCAGCATTTACCTAATAATATTTGCAAACAACTATTATTATCACCAGCAAAATTCAAATTGAATTGAATGAAAACGCAGCGCAAAGCCTATATTTAAAGAGAACATAATGCAAGGGCGTAATTTTTGGAGTAGGTGAAAAAGAAAGCAGTTGTAAAGTGATGCTCAATATCACCAGTTGTTCAATACACAATAACTTTTCCATTAATTCTGAAGTTTATATTATGAATAAATTTATTAAAAATTTGCCAAATAAAAGTTTCGTAAAACCGACGTGGCCACATTTAGAGAACATTGATCTAGCGGATCCAGAATTTCATATCAACAGCCCAGTAGATGTTTCATTAGAAGCCGATGAATAAATATTCAACATTAGTTTTGGCACATAAAAATAAATAAATAAATCAGCTTCACGCTGTATCCCGCACACAGCAGGGTAGGCAGAGGGAACCTAGTGTTAAGACACTCCGTTCCCCACTTTCTGCCGAATTCTGGATATAATATAAAAACAATAGCGCAAACCAACTTATAGTTCAGCAAACTCACTTGGGTTGGATTATTGCAACGTCATAATTAATAACATTGACCACATACAAAAGAATTGGGAAATAGAGGATATTTCTGACCTATCAAATATGTATTCAGAAGATCTAGAATTCATAAATAAATATAAATCAACAACGAAACGATTAAAAAGTGATCGATATGAAGTTCGGCTACCCTTCAAACCCGAAATTCAGAACAATTTAGGTTCATCAAAGCAAGTAGCTATAGCAAAATAAAAAAAAAGAATGTAAATTTAATATAAAAAGGAAATATACAGAGGATTTATAAGCTATTTATAAAGGAATATATTAATTTAAAACATATGGCATTGTTTATAAAAAAACAATATAATACGATGCAGAATCTACTACAAAACTACGTGTACTACTACAGATTTATAGTAAGATTAATAGATGCTTATATTAAAATGGAGGAAATATAAATACATTTTTACATCGGATATAGAATAAATGTTCACTATATATCTATACGAATCAGATCAAGTTATCAAAAACCTGAGTGTCCGATTATATTTAATCAGCTTAAAACTGTAACGTACGAAACTAAAATAGCGCCTTTCTTTGCACTTACGATATTAAGACAACTCGTAGACGATAAAAGTCATAATTATCCCGAAGCAGTAAAAAACTAGAAAATATTTTTTTTGTTGATGATCTAATTAGCGGAGCTGAATACTATATTCAGCAAGGTCGAGAGCTAGTAAAAAAATTGGTCATGCTTTTGTGGTCGAAAGGATTTATATTGAGAAAATGGAAGTCAAATCAAGCGAAATTATTAAGCAATATCGACGAAAAATGTAAGTTAGCACGGAATAAAATATATTTAATTTTAAAATAGAGAATACTAAAACTTTAGGTTTATATTGGAATACGCAACGAGATAGCATTTAACTACAATATAGCAGAAAAATCATTATCAAAGCCTACTAAACAAATCTTGCTTTCGGAAATATCTATTCAATTAAACGAAAAAAAAATCGATAACACCAGTTATAGTAAAATTAAAATTTCAAAAAGTATGGGAATCGAATTTAGAATGGGATCAAGTAGTTTCCTACGAAATCTTATCCGAATGGATTTAAGTACGTTTTGGTATAATAAAAATAAGTAAAATTAATATAGTGAGGCCAGTCGTGGCGCAAGGGCACAATGTGCGACTCTAAAACCGACTGGTTGTAGGTGCGATCCCCACTCGAAAGATATATAAAATTATTGATTAAATATTTACTTAAATTTGTGTTTCCATTTCTTCGCTCTGGTGCCGAGGCAAAGCGCGGCGTTGAGTTCTGCCACTCAACGCCTCCAGCAATGCCTCCAGAATTCGGCAGAAACGGAGTGCCTTAACACTAGTTTCCCTCTGCCTATCCTGCTGAGTGCGGGGTACAGCGTGAAGCTGATTCATTTGATTTATTTAGTGATTAAATAGTAAAGAGGGTGTATAGAGTTGCTGCTGCGCTACATATTCATTTTTATGTAATGTAATTTTATGCGTGCTCCAGTATTGACTATGGTTGCGGCACTAAAATATTACTGAATTCCTCCTCCCCAAACGGTTTGCGGTTGAAATTGGCCTCACTCGCACAGTGTGCAATATATTATTTATAATATATTACGTTATAACGTAAATTTTGTAACTTCCTGATTATGTAGCTTCATATTGAAATTCAAATTCGATTAACGGCTTTTTTATAATATATTATGCATGTACGAGTACATATTATACATATAATTAACTTAACCTAACCCTTCCTTCCAAATAAATTCTTAGTGAAATCCACAGCGCTTTTATTAATTTACATTTTTGGCTTGTTGAATTCCGTTATGTATGTAAATAATTTTATCTAGATATTCTAGACAGATAAAATTATTAATAAAAATTTTGATATAACTTATTTAAAATTCTTTGTCTAATTAAATTACATTTTTTAATCTAATTTTTAGGGCTCCGTATAAAACGTAAAAACAGAATCCGTTTAGGATCACTTTGTTATCCGTGCGTCAAGATCATTTATTTCGAAATCGTCTATGGCGCCTTGAAGCACAGAAAAATCAAGCTTATATGTCAACGCAATCAAGAGATACAAACATTTATGCATCGATTTTGCTGCATTTTGTATGAAATTTGTAGCGTAATCAAAACCGTACTTCCACATAAATATGAAATTTGCCACGAAGTGAGAAATTACAATAAAAATAAACGAAAAATGTCGAAAACCGAAAATTTTAATGTATTATATAGAAAGAAATGATTACAAAGTTATATGTGTAGTTCATTTCATACAAAATTAGTCTAATTGTATTTCCTGTTGACCTATAATCCTGAAATTATTACGGATCGTATCGTAGTAGAAGTAATTTTAATCTAATTTATTTTAATGGGAAAAAAATATAAAAAGGTAAAGCCAGAATGAGTTGAATCATTCGCATGAAAGTTGATCTCCTTTATTTAATTAGCGTGAATAAAATTTGTATGATATAATATAAAATCGGCTTTTATTAGAATGAATATTAATTAAAAAGGTATATTTTTTCCAGTTTTATGCTGCATAGTTCGCATTGCATGGTACGCAATGACGATTCAGTATCAATCAAACTGTACGTTTTCTGTTTTCTGAAGTCAAGACATTGCATGTTGAGTAGCTTTACTCGCCGACGGGGAACGGTTGCGTCGGCAAATACCTGCATCAGATTTCACGTTGGGAGATGTACCATGAGTTTGATTCGGCGCATCACACTCTGGTCGTTTGATCTACACAATACCACGCCTTGATGGCTGTAGTGGATATGGACCTCTCACTGTCTAGTGTGGTTAGGTTAGGCCATGCGGAAAAGTGAGAGGAACTGGTCTGCAGTAATTTCCTTATCTCTTAATCTGTTACCGCAAAGTGGGTGTGAGCACGAATGCAGACCCGCTCTATCGCCGTAGGCCAGGAGGTAGGAGAAGGTGGTATAGGCACCTCCAACTTCCGTTACACTAGAGAAGCGAAGAAGGATGGCGACGAGGGCCTACGATACGTGGGTCTCAGGTCGTACAGAGGTATCGTTAGTATGCGCGAGCCATGCTGCGGCGCCTTATGTAGGAAGAGAGCTTCCGCTGGGTTTTAGTGGGCAGGACCAGATTCACCGGTGAGTCAAACAGAATTGTTCGTCCGTAAGCGCGGGCGGCCTTCGTAAATGCATTTCCTAGTGACAAAAAAGGATTTCAGACAAGCTGCCTATTTTGACAGACGTAGGTCAACTTAGATCTAAATTTAAATCATATTTATATATCTATTTTTTAGTTTTTGTTTTAGTTTGTTCAATTGTATTGAATTATATTATGCAAGATCAAAGCGTTGTAAACAGCCACAGAGTTCTTTTATTGAAACAACATTCTCAATCTCTTAGCTCCCCTCCTCAATTTATATCTTAAACTTCCCGCTACATTATATTATTGCTTGCGCTCATAAATTCGCTCCCCTATTGCAGTTGCAGACAATAGTTATCTAGTCGCTGTACAATAGTTCGTGCAGCGTGAAATTTTAGCACGATCTTATTTATGATACGATGCCAAAGTCCCCTTATAAAGAAAAATGGTTGCCAATGCGGATCCCCTTCGCAGTTACGATATATTAAATTAAAGCAATTTATAAGTCGGCTTACATTCTGGATCTGGCCGCAATGCGACGAGCCGCGAGGGTGTCTCAGTTCTAGCGGAAATATCAACAAAACTTGGGTAATGACGCAATATATTATATTTGCTTTGCCGCATCGGTTGCGATTTCTTCATAACTCATAACCATGTGAGTTCTAATAAATGAAATTAATGTAATCGTACGGTCACTTGATCCGTTTTGCAATTTAACAAGATTTGGTAACATGACTTGAGACATGAAATTCCCCTATTCCAGCTTCGGACGACTTTAGTAAAAGGACGAATTATGCCTTTAAAGAATACAGTTTACGTACAATACGTACAATTTACATATATACATCAAATCTATATATTTATTAACATTTACATTTCTTTGTTCTGGCAACAACGCAGAAGTTCATAAGTGAGGTAAGCCACTGAACACGCTATGCCTTGAAAATTCGGCGGAAAGTGGGGAATGAAGTCATAACCTCTGCCTAACCTGCTTTATGCGGGACACCGCGTGATGCTTTTTATATCAAATTTAGGTTAGGGCACCATCATCAGTACAATTTAAAATAATGGCATTAAGCGGCAAAAGCTTTTACATATTGTGAACAATATTCATAGAGTATTCGGACAGTTCATTTTTTTGTTGTGAATCTATATAGAGCTCATTTAGCATTTTTTTCTTTAATATTACTTACTACAAATGTGAACTAGCTAATTTTATCTACTCAGATTCGCTAAAATTTTTTAAGAAATATTTTTGAAATTTGTTGCTTTATGTGAGTCAGCGATGCAATCAAATAATGTTTTATAGATGATTCACAAAGCCACTGGCGCCGTCTAGACCCGGATCTTGAATCACAAACATGAGGGGATGCTTTCTGCCAGCGAAGGTAGAGCTGTGAATAGCATCTTTTCTTAGAAATGCTATTGAATGAATATTTTTTTAAAGTAATATAAGATTACAGGAATAACTTTTTTTATCGAAATAAATAAATATTATATGTATATATTTTGTAAATATATACAAATATTTATTGCTTACAAAGTTTGGACAGCAAAATATGGGTACTTTTTATGTATAGGTAAACTTATTGATAAAAAGTTACCTATCTAGAATAACGGAAAAAATATAAAATATCTTTTCAAATTTCTTATATGCAATCGGCATTCGACACAATGTTCATTCCACTTCTGTGTGTATTCATGAATCACTTCTAGAAGAAGAAAAATAAATAAGAAAAGATCAATTTAAAATGGACATTTTAACTTTGATTACGTACGCACGTTACAATTTCTCTGTTTTCTTTACTTAAGGGGAGATAAACTTTGTTGTCATAGTTAAAATCTTCAATCATATATTTATATGATTTTCTCTATCTAGCAGGGTAGGCAGAGAGAATCTATTGTGAAAACACTCCGTTCCTCATGCACTTGACAATTTTCAAGACATTACGTGTCGGAACTCAACGCCGTTCTTTGTCTTGTTACCAGAGCGTGGAAATTTAAATAATTTATTCCGCTAAGTGTTACGATATTTTCAGATTACGTCATGCGCTTATAAGAATATAATAAAAAGCTTAATAAGTTTTCATAAAGAGAAATATTTCATTTTACTTTTGTTTATTCCAAGCTCGGGCTGTTGGAGAACCATCAATAAGATATTGAATTATTAACATCATAAGACGGTGTCACTCAATGCTCATTCATAATAAAATAGCACCGCGACTAAATTGGTTCTTTGAGTAAATATTAAACTATTCTGTGAACTTCAAATCGATCGTAAGCTGGAAAAGGTCCTAAGAGAAGGTGGTAAATCCTACGGACGTGAGCGGCATCAATCCCCCTCCAATTAATTCTTAAATAACTTTATCTGATAGATGGAACAAAATTGAATGTTAGAGAAGTATGTACCTACAAATGTAGATATATAATATAATTTACTAGTGTATAAAAACAAATTTAATCAGCTTCACGCTGTATCCCGCACACAGCAGGGTAGGCAGAGGGAACCTTGTGTTAAGACACTCCGTTCCCCACTTTATGCCGAATTCTGGAGGCATTGCGTGTTGAGTGGCAGAACTCAACGCCGCGCTTAAAAGTGTATATAATTACTAGTCTATATTTTAGTTAATTACTTTTTTAAATATAACCGAGGTGAAAGCCAGTGAAGGCCATTTAAAGCTTAATATAGACAGAAACGAGTACATAAATTAAAATTAATCGTTGTGTTTCTTTAACAATGAGGTAAGTGTCAATAGAGAGATATTTTTTACATTTGTAAGTTATTCGTGTATCTGAAAAGAGTTGTATGACGTAATAAAAAATAATTGTAAAATTTTAATAATTTTTCATATAGATACATATTTAGAAAATGTTTGCATCTATTTACTCATTGACTGAAAATAAAATATTTAAAAAGTTTAATTACACCTACAAAAGGAAATGGATTTTTTTTCACGTGAAATGATAAAGCATCTGGCCTTCACATTTTCTTTTAAACGAATTTTGTCATCGCGTTTCGTTCTACGGAATATTTAAGTAACAAACTCAATAACAAACGTGAATATCAAATTTATTGCTGAAAGCACTCCGTATTATGTTACAGAAAATCCTTTATAGGCTCCAAAAAGTCCAAAAGTCGTTAAGACTTCTAAAAGTCGACTGTGACAAAATAATGCCGGTAAGTCACACCCGGCGACACAGTTTGCTTGTAATACAGCGGCAAAACTTTTAATCCTGGCTTTGCGTTTCTGTTCTGAATAACCACACTTTACTGAACAAATAACTTCATTGAAATTATTACAGTTTTTTATGTCATCTTTGGTGTGCACAATTATCATACATATAACATAAAATAATTTTAATATTAGAAAATTATAACATTACTTGCATCTTTAGTAGGGGTCACAATTAACATAAAAAAGAAAATTTCAATGTCGTTTGTGCCCAAAAATATATATACATTTTATATTACGTATATGATTTAAGTCGCGTTTTTTTTTTATTTTGGAATCATTTAGGCTTAGTTTAATAAATATCTATTGATTAAATCTTGAATCTGTTTTGAATGATGTATTTCATGAGTTTCAGATAGTAGCAAATACGATACTTTGGGCCACATAAGAAAAACAAACACATAATTTTAATACTATTACTTGTACTTCCACGCTGGTTTAAATTTTAATTCAATGCTCGTGAAAGTTGTTATAATAATTTCTAGAAGAATTAAAACACAAATATATACTATACTATGTTTTATCTTACGCCTAGAACTTAGGTCCAGGAGCGATAATCTTCTTAAATTACCTACTTGTCATACCCAATTCTATACAATTCCTTTACTTTGAAGTCTGCGATTCTTTGGAATGAAGTTCCTTCAGAAATACGACATTCTAAATCTCTTTGTATTTTTAAAAATCGTCTAAAAGAGTACGTTTTCAATTTATAACTGGTTCAATATATACTAGTTTGTTTGCGTGCGTGCGTGCGTATAGCATTATACTTAGATATAATATTAAAACGTTTTTTTTGCAGTATTTAATCAAATTGTGCACTATTACGTTCTTCTCATTTCGTTGTTAAAATTTACTATTAATTTAAACCTGTAAGAGAAGCCTAAAGAGAGCCTGTTCTGTATGCAAATAAAGTATATTCTATTCTATTCAATATATTTAACTACCGATATTTAATATTTTTTTAATGATTTATAGCCTAAGTTTTCACCTAAATCAGGTATTATTGATCTTTAGTATTTTGACTGTGACGATGCGTCTTTTAAAGGACTTAGTAGATAAAAAGACTTGGTGGATAAAACTGCAGAGCTAAGCTTTGGGCTTAGCTAGGTTTATACGTCAATTTTAATGTCCACTGGTGGTAGAGTATCCCTCAACTTAGGTATGATTCTTCCTCCAAAAGTTAAATATTCTGTAATCGTTTACAAAACAGACTCCATTAAAGATTACTTTCCTTCATACAATATAAATCCAAAGGTAATCAGAGCATATTTTTGAAATTCTCTTAGTATTTAGCTTTCTAGTCCTTGAAGTTGCTACTAAGTGGCATCTTGATCCTAAAGCAAAAACTGTTTTATTCTTACAAAACCCAGCAGTCTTATAAAAATGCCACAGCCGAAAATACGTTAAATTTCTGCACCACTAGTATTCATTTATTGATAGGATGTGACATTTGTACGAAAATCAATTTTTGCAACAAAATTAGCAGCCTATATTATAATAATCTAACCTATATTATATATAGCCTATATTAAAATAATCTAACGATATCTCAATTATGTAAATCCGTTCAGCGGTTCTGGAGATATGAGGTAATAAAAAATATGACATACATACATACATACATACATACATACATACATACAAGATACGCGCGAAAAACATAATCCTTCCTTAGCAGTCGTGAATAAAAATAATACAATGAGAAAGTTGAAAAATATAGGCTTCGCTCGTTCACTTGCTGAAACCGATGGAATTCCAATGCGATACGACTGAAAAAGCGAAAAAGGGACCAAATACGAGTATTTACATGCTCATTAGCATTAATGATAACAAAAAAGTGAAAAATAAAAATAATTTAAAAAAACAAAAACCCGACTGCATAAAACTAAAAAGAAAAAAATAACTCTAATAGTTTATTAGTATTAACCTTAATAGTTTATGAAGAAAAAAATAATCTTGTGTTAAGAATTTTCGTTTTACGCCTTACTTCCGAATGCAAGATTCATTGCGTGTAAGTGGTGCATATGAACGTGGTTCTCCATCTTGCCAGAGCACGGAAATTAAAATAATATAAAATGAAAAAAATATGAAAATACTCAAGTAATTTATTTTAAATAATACTTATTACCAATACGAAATAAATACTAGTACAAAAGTATAATGATTAAAAAATGGTTATGATATTGCAAATGAAGGATTATTTTCACCCTTTAATGTAATGTTTGAACTCTCAGCAGCCATCTCTTGACCCAGACGCGTGAATGGGTGAATAGTTTCTAGGCCAAGCATTCATCGACTATTCTTTGATGTACTCTCGATACTGACATTTCGAATATGTAATAATGGAGTATTAAAATTTCTTTATCAGGCCAGTCGTGGCACAGGAGCACAAGTGTGCAACTGTAAATTAGCTGTGGGTTCGATTCTCACTCTGGTAGACATAGATAGGCCTTAAGTTGTATCTCTCGTCACGCACGGAGTGTCTCAACGTTAACACTTTGCCTGCTCTGTTATACGTGAAAAAGCGAAAAGCTGTTTTCTTATATTTTAGGCAGTTTATTTTTATTATGCTATTTCCTTTATTATTGCTAGCATAATTTACTTATATTTATATTATATACTAGCGACTCGCTCGCGGTTTCGCCCGCTTGAACTACTGAATTATTTATTTAATACACTGAATTACGTTCGTATTTTAATGTATGTACTCGTATGTAGGTATAATGTATGTTTGAAGCACACTTGAGGTTTCTAATATGAAAATTATTAAAACCTTAGGGTTGCATTTTCGTGGTAAGGATATTCAATTGTTTTGAAAAAGAATCTAACTATCTACACTTATTATAAAATCGTAACTCATTAGTGTCTATTCATGGAAGGTATATTACAAAAATTGTTATTAGGGACTTTTAACAATGTAATAAAAATTAAAACATTTATTTTACCTGATTTTTATCATACCAGCGAAACAATATTTAAAATGTTTGAAACTACACTATAATACCACATTCATACCTATATTATAAATTCGAAAGTAACTCTGTCTGTCTGTCTGTCTGTCTGTCTGTCTGTCTGTCTGTCTGTCTGTCTGTGACGCAATCAGGGCCAAACCGCTAATTCAATTGTAATAAAATACTCATACAGAGATACTTGAGGGTCTTCGGATGAACATAGGTTACTTTTTTTCTCATATTTGTAATATTGTCGATATATACTAATATATTAAAATATTTTTTTATTTGACAGGCAATTTATTCCGCCATGTTAATAACAACCGACCGTTGCTAAGCAACGGTTTGCAAAGTTTATTTGTTGTTATAAGCAAACGTCACCCAAAATGAGCTTGCTTAACGCATACATGGCGTGCGCCGACTCA
>JAATLQ010032538.1:0-14545 GCA_013421005.1 Heliconius erato x Heliconius himera
ATAAATCTATATAAAAATGCCTAAAAACATCCTTTCTACGTGTACTCTGTAATAACTACATATTTACCGATTATTCATTTATCTAATAATATGCAAACAGGAGTTAATATGCAAACATTACAGTTATTTTAGAACACTAGGTTCCCTCTGCCTACCCTGCCGTGTGCCGGGATACAGCGTGAAGCTGATTTATTTATTTATTTTATTTTATTATAGTTGTCAATCAATTCTGCTTAAATGAATAATCATGTATTTTAAGCGGGCGAAGCCGTGGGCGGGCCGCTAGTTATTTAAATAAAATACCAATAATTATTTTTAAAATCCAAAACACAAAAAAAGTATTTAAAACATAAAGGGCGCGATGATCTCGTAAGTCAGCATTAAACTGACTACCTTAGACCTAAACAGCTGGAGAATTTTAAAAATAACAGGATATCTGGTCTTGAAATAGATTTGAACACACACATGTGTGCACTGTTGTCAGTTGTTTGCTAACCATTTGAGGATCTCAATTATTTTAACGAATCTCCCGCATTTATTTTAGAGGATAGGCATAAAGATTTTAGTATTCTCCACATTCTGCCTACATTATTTATATTGCGTGTTAGTTAGTAGTATTGAATACACGCTTTGAAAGATCAGTACAATTTTTTGTATTTCCCGAGCGATCAAGAGATCCTCCCACTGGCTGTGGCTGCGCCCGCCACTGCGGCTGTCGGTGATCTAATCTGTGGATGTTGCGCAGTATCACGTTCTATTTATTTAATCGCTCTCGGAAAGTTTTATGTAAAGAACGTGGATAGCGCATTGTTTTTAATTTATATTGAAATAGTTGTTATTAATAATTTACTTCTTAATGTTGTCAAATTACTTTTTGTTGGTCAATATTTTTAAAAGCCTGGGAAACGTAGAATGTGCTACTTTTTTAAAATGTACAAGGATTTTTCGCAAGATACGAGGTAGGCAGGCTCAGTGACGTCACTCAATTATCCACTATCGTTGCAGTTCTTTATGTACTTTTGTTTCTAGCAAAAATAATTTGAAAGTCAAGTTTCTAACAGAAGGAAATACACACAATTTAGTTCTGTGCACACAAGTCACAACAGGTCCTCGTGACCGGAGTGAAGACGTTTGAATGTTTGATTTATTGCAACAGTAGTTATGTTGCATGGAGTTTGTTCGTGCATGTGGAATTTAACTAGACGTAGCTCCCTCGAGAGCGGAGACGCGCGACGAACAACTTGTTGCATACAATGCGTCGTTACAACTTATAATTACGCGGCTGTATCTGTATCAATTTTGGTGTGCTGTGTGGTTTGGAAAATGTACACTTTTCGTGTCATAAGAGTTGGATGGACGCCGCCGTCGAGATTTTGGGAAGTATCTGCCCGTACCGTACCGTAGTTAGACGCCGTCATGCCTCATTTGGATTTGAACTTTGTCTGTATGTTGTCAATATCTATGTATCTATTTTTAAAGTATGTATTCAAAATTATTACGAACCGCCCCCCGCCCTCCCAAAATCCTTACATGGTCAGTATAGAATTCCGCGATATTAGATAGTCTTTCTATATACACGGCGAAACACAGGAAGATGCTGGTGTATGAATACTGGTGTATGTCGAACTCGTCATGTATTTAGGAGACAAGGTCGTGGCATCAATTCAACTTTTTCAGTTGTTTTTTTGAACGTGTATATTAAGTAAAACGATACGTTTTGCTTTAATTGCACTAACCTGGGTTTGGACCTTTTACTACAGATTATTTCAAACGAGTACCCTTTGGCTACTTTGTGTCTGTGTGTGATAAATATAGAGTCAAGCTATTTATTTTTCTCATAAACTGTTCTCGGTACTTACCAACGCACATGTCTAAGAGACCTTGGTCCCATCCTTTAATAACTTGTCCAACGCCGATTTGGAAGGTGAAGGGTTGGTCGCGATCTAAGCTGTAACAAACAGAGGATTTAAATTAGTTTTTTTATATTATGTTACTTTCTTTTTGGATAGGAAGGCTTTTATTCGTTATTTCTAATATATAATTCGTATTATAAAATTCATATAGGTATCAAATAACCTAACCAACGACACGTCGCGGCCGAGTAGTTTTTTCCACATTTCTTTTATCGTAGTTAGATAAACGTGTTTTTAATGCTTTTGTCTATTAAGGAAATGAGGAAGTCAATTACGCTTCACAAGAGTCTTTCTAATTCCATTTATACAAGAAAATCAATTTGTATGGATAATATGCACACGAATTCGAACCTATAGCTTCACATTTCTTTCACATTTAGCACTCTCATAGTAGGCAGCTCTCTGCCTCTAAGTGTTGTAGTGTTAAAACACTCTTTTTTTCTATTTTCGTTTCAATTCTGAGACTCATATCGGTGCATTATTTCTAACATTGCAAATTCAGTTGGAGGCATCAAATAGCGCCTTGAACTCTATGAAGATCAAACTGACAAGACTATTTGCATTATTCAATACACTCAGATACTATCTGTATTTCAATTGTATTCAATTATATGTTGTTTTGGCCATTTTGGTGTGTTTGTAAAGTATCTCGATGATTGTGGGTTCGAACACCATTGTAAATGTTTATAGAGTATGATTACGACGATAACGACGACGACGGTGTTAGAGACGGCGTTTATCACTTTGGTACAACGACTCTACGCGCAATTTGTCGAAAATTGGGCGATGCGTGGGGTACGGAGCTTAGGGTGTTAACACTGGGTTCACATCGTACCCCTGTACCTTGTTATATGGCAGCTATGTAGCAGTGGGATACAGTGTGGAGTTTCGCTTTGGTTCCTGCCACTCACTCAACGTTCTCAGTGGAAGCGTGTAGTGTCCTAACAATACGCTTGTGCTAAAGTTGATATTTAGAATATGAATATTTCTGTGGTTTAGTTTCATGAAGTTGACATTAAATTTGTTTTTATTTTTACCAAATTCAATATGTACCTATTTTACTCCACTTTTTTACTCTCCTCTCGCAGAGAGCACAGTTGGCACAACTACAAGAAAGTAATACACTTCATCATCACACATCCATTAGATCTATTCAATATTTTCTACCTAAATAACAAACATTAGATATATATTTTTATTTCTTTTCTAAAAATCGTAATCCAAATGGCCCTCAAGGGAAGCAGATTTGAATTAGCTTTTCTATTTTTAAAATGACATTACAGAAACCCGTCGACCACTATAGGATATAGCAAGGTGGAAGGTAAATATATTATAAAAGTCATTCCGTTTTCCAATAGATCAATATCCTGTTGCGTATTCCATTTGAGCATTTTAGTTCTGTATTTTGATTTCGATTAAAAATAATAAACAAAATTGTAATGTGATATTAGACTTGATGCGACGGTTGTGGATTGTTTCTCAGCAGAGTAGGCACAGAGAACTGGTGTCCGGACACTCTCTTCTCCGCTTTCCGCCCGATTTCGAAATATTGAGTGATGAGTGATGTGACTCTTCTCTACTTCTAAGCAATGCTTGATTGTTCATCTGAAAATTTGGAATTGAAAAAATATTTTTGTGTGCATTTATGGAGGAAGGCTACGTTACGTATAGGGCGATGTAGCCCATCGCACCTCCGGTCATCATCGGACGTGCCTCCCGCACTTTCGAGTAGAATGCGTCACCACAGCCGAACAAAACAGTTGAAACTTGGTGCAATAATATTGATATTGTTTAATATTTTCGCCAACACAAATACGCTTAGTTTACCGCCATACCGCCATACCGCCATTCACAAACAATCAAATAGCGCACATTGCTTATTGAATTTACAATAAATAACTCCACTGTTTCGGAGTGATCTAATTCGCTGTCTACAAGTGTTTTATTACGTTTACTTTAATTTGAGGGGGTAAGTGCAGGTGGAAATCTTATTCCAGAGGAATGCGCTTTGTCTCCATAAAGACCGCGTGCGTCCTGCGTCCTGCGTCCTGCGTGAGGTAACGACAACAATTCATCTTCCCAAACTGGAAGCGAATCGCTTACAGCCTGCCGACGCGATACAGGATACAGGGTGATACCTACTGGACGTTATTATAATTCAGTGTAAATTATCCATACATTTAAGCGCGGCGCGGCATCAGATAATTCGCATGAAACGCTATTACGGCCGGCCTTTGTTCAGTTCAGCTCATGTAGTCGCTTATCGTATAATAACTATAGTAGTAATATTCTTGTATACTATATCTACTATACATAACATTTCTATGCTATACTATATTATAATATATAATATAGTATAGTATAGAAATGTTAACATAATTAATGCCAGTTACAATGAGACGGACGAATGGTTTCAGTTAAACGGATGATTTAATGCAAATTAATACCTAATATGCCTTTAGGTTTAATTTGTGAGTGAATTTCGAATATAACGTTTGATTGATATGATATAAGTCGTTAAAACGGAGAAAGGAGTGTTGTTGGGTTGTTAGATAAATGAGGGTATAATATATGTCTTTTATTATAAATTTATATAATACATAAAAGTGGCAGACAAGGTGCAGACAAAACTTGTACACTTAGAAAGTTTAAATGTCACGTAGATAGATTAGAGGGTAAACATACTCGTAGCTGCGGACGAGGACTAGTATTTAACAAAATATTACCGACTTATAAGAAACCAAAAAGGATTTCAAATTCTTTACAACCGGAAAAGTGACCTAACGGCTGTTTATTAACGTTTCTATTGCCTTCAGTTTTTGTAGGTATTCGGAACATGTCTTCCGCTCCTTTGTAACAACAGTCGTTATAATAGTTAGCAAAACGTAAATACATTAAACATACGACTAATTAGTTACTTATGGGAAGTATTGTTATTTAACTTGAAGTACTTCCCGCATACTCGTAGCTAGGCGTGAACAGGCAAAGGGAACGTACGAGGAGTGTTAAGACACTTCATTCCCCAGTTTTACAGAGATTGCGGAATCAATAATAATAGATATCCCGTCGTGGGCGCGATATTAAACTATTTGATTTCAACAAAAATGCGACCGGCATGTACGAGCCACTGCGGTTCATCAAATTATATGTACCAATATTTGAAATATCCTTCCACTTTTATTTAGTAGTAGTCACACTCACATTGTGTTAACTGGCGCCGACTTCAAACATGATGGATTGAACGATGTGTCAATAGTTTCATTTATTGTATTTAAATGTTTTGTACTTTGAAGTAAATAACATATTATTTGCTATAATTAAGTTTTTATTTCAGTTTATAAGAATATTTTTCTCGTTATTTATTACTTTTTCCTTTAATTTTAAATTATTGTATATTTGAGAAAGGCCACTTTAAGCTATATGTATATAATTATGTATAGAACTTTATTTTATTCCTGTGGGCCGGTGCATTTGTCCCAAAAACCTTGTTCATATCAAAATTTATATTTTTTAGTAATTTCAGTATACTTTAACTCGTTCTCTTCAGACACTCGATGAGTACTCAACCTAAACGCGCACGCGCACACACACACACACACGCACACACACACACACACACACACACACACACACACACACACACACACACACACACACCTCACGCACGCATAAATTGTAATTAAAACAATAATTATAATGAACAATTACAACGACAACGCTGTCAGCTGTCGCTGAGCGGCGCGCTGCTCTGTCGGTAAGTTACCTGGACGAGACAATTGAGAGGTCTGTGGGTGCGGTGGGTGCGGGTAATTGAAGCTTTTGTGCGGATTGTATGAAATCATTTATATATTATGTACATTTGTTACTGTTAACGCTGCGGTCGTGGGTTCGATTCCCTCCGGGTAATGAACTATTTCATATTTTCATTTCGACGCTCTGGTAACAAGACAAAGTGCGGCGTTGAGTTTCGCCACTCATCAGGCAAAAGTGTCAATGGAGTGTTTAAACACTAAGTTCACCCTTTAAGATACAGCGTGAAGAGAAAAAAAAGTATGTATATCTGCTATGTATATAGCTCTACTATGTCAGTATTGAGGTATAGATATCGACGTCATCGTCGGGGCGGCATCTGTCTACGGTCCGATGGTCGTGGGTACGATCCCGACTTGGGAAAGTGCTTATAATAAAATTATGGATTTCCCCGCTTTGGAAACTTCAGCGTAGGGTTAAATTCCGCCACTCAACGTACAATTTGTAAAAACTGCTGGAAAAAGTAGCATGAGGGTCGATTGATTTAACGTTAGATAGAACCCATTAGAGTCGACCATGATGTGCTCGATATGGGAAGTATTTTAGGTATAATTATACAATAGATAAATAGTTGTATAACGCTAAATTGAGAGTCGCGGTGCGGTGCGGGGAGGTGGAGAGTGTTGAGTAAACATTACATCACTCTTTATGTATATGCGAGACGTATATAGACTTGTAAAGAGGAGCACGGAGCTCCGCCTACAGAGGGAACCCGGGAGGGAGCGTTAAAACAACCTGTTCCCCATTCCTTCGAAACATTGTGTGTAAAAAACTCAACGCCGCGCTTTATCTTGTTATCAGAGGTAGACAATGAAAATACTCAACTTCCCCGAATGTCAATCGAACCCACAACCGTCGCGTTTACAGTCGACCCTGTTCTGATGCGCCACGACTTATCATATATGTATAAAATAATATAGGATGAATTTTTAAAATGCTATTTTATTCAAGTCGAGAAGTTATTTGGTGAAAGCCTTTTGATACTTAATCTAAGTAAGAGTTTCTTAGAGGAGCGAGTGCACTATACATTTTTTAGTTTCAATAAATATATTGTGAGGCGCGACACCGCTGTGACGCTGGAATAACTCCTTCTTTATAATACAAATATATATGTTTGTTTGTGTGTGTGTATATATGTATAAATTGTAAGCTATCGTGGCACAGCGGCACAGTGTCCCGGAGTAACGGAGAGTCTTAAAATTAGATTCCCTTTGCTCACCCTCACACACGCGTGAAACGGGACAATGATATACTAAACGATATTATCGGTTTTTATAGATCATCAATATTATGTCATGAATAGTTATTTTTTTAATCACTCCGGTTCTCTATGCAACTACAAACTTTACCCGACAATTTGTAACATTTTGCTTACCGGATTCAAAACAGCACATAAGGCACCGTAAGTGCTGTTAGGGCACCGTGATGGTTGCGGGTTCAATCCGCACTCGGGGCAATGTTGGCATACATAAAAATTAGTTTATCTTTCTTGCTCTGTTAACATAAAGCACGACGTTGAGTTCCTGACGTTGAGTAATCACTCAACGAAAAAAGAGAGTGGAGTGTTTTACCACCAGGTTCTCCTATCAACTATGTTTTGTTCTCTACTCGTCGGCTGTCAGTCAGTATTCTATGTATTTTAGAAGAAGATAAGAGAAATATTTCAAAAGCATGTAGCTATAACACAATATACAACAATATTTAATGACCGCCAGGCACCAGGCACCAGGCACCAGGCACCAGGCACCAGG
This sequence comes from Heliconius erato x Heliconius himera, assembly GCA_013421005.1. NCBI lineage: Eukaryota > Metazoa > Arthropoda > Insecta > Lepidoptera > Nymphalidae > Heliconius > Heliconius erato x Heliconius himera. The sequence continues at coordinate 7,475 of JAATLQ010032538.1, forward strand.
CACCAGACACCAGGCACCAGATACCAGACACCAGGCACCAGACACCAGACACCAGACACCAGACACCAGGCAGCAGGCAACAGGACATCGTGAAAGCGAGGTCAAGAAAGTCAATTGAAAGTCGTCACGAGTGGAAAGTGAAATTGTTGTTTGGTTTGCGCGTGTCGGCCGCGCCACGTGCACCTACCCGCCTACCCGCCTACCCGCCTACCCGCCTACACGCTCTGTGACTTATTGTAAGTGCCTTTACGTAATGTAATAGTTGACGACGGTTGCAGGTTCATATCTCACGCTCACATATTTTATAATGTCGTATGTTTTGTAACCAGTAGTGAAGATGAGGCCACTGTGGCTCAATGGAACAGCGCACAGTGCTGTAAAATATACGTCGCGTGGATAATGCACCTTTTAAGGAGTGCCCTTCATCGGATTTTAGTATATTATGTTTTATTATAATCTTGATGAGCATATTGACGATGACGTATATTTTACAGCGCTGTGCAGCGTCTAAGTGTAAACGATACGATTGGCAAGTGGCAATGTTCTTAAACATATAGAAGACGGTGTATTAGGTAGGGCTTTTACTACTTTCCTTACTTTTACATGTTATCTCCACACCATCTACATGTAGTCATTTTGTCGAATATATTTGCTAAGTTTAACTTATAACAATACGTGACAACTTCAATTCAGAATTTGAACCCTATACTATCGCGTACAGCCGGACTTGAGCCAGAAATTGATATGATTGTCTATATTCAATACAAGGATATCGGGTGGAAACCGCTAGCTGTGATATCTAATACTAAGAATGAGGCCGCCGTGGATCTCTCGACAAGGGTCTAGTCACTGGTGTAGAGCAGATGTCGATTTGAATCTTGCCTGAGGGAGTAGGTATGTATGTTTAAAATATTTTGACTATTCTCAGTTTGATTAAAATGCATGTAACTTATAATTGTCTAACCATTGTGCGTGGTGGTACTTAACGCTGCAAGGAATAATTGGCAAAATACACGCTGCGGTCACCTTACAGGTACAATACAACAAAATTCTACAAAACAACTTTAGTACTGACACTTGGAGGTTGTTCAAAAACTTATAATTTATTTGTCCCAATGATAAAACTTTCGTAATTGTCACTTTTGGAATATGACTTGTTAGTGGCTAATAAATGAAACTATGAGTCTAACCTATAGTTGCGAGTTACGTGGCGGTACTTAACGCCGCGATTGACCCATTCTTTATTTTTCCGGAATAAATGGCCGCATGTATTGTTTAACAGATGGCCCATATTTTACCACATCGAAAGGTAAGATTATAAATTATCGAGTCCACAACTATCCCATTGATTGTAACTACACCCATCTGAGCCACAGTGGTGTCAACTACTAATATTTGCCATCAAATTGCACCTGTGGATGTCGTCTGCGCGTCCCAAGTAACTGCTGCACTGTTTACCGAATGGAAGATGGTTAAACTAAAAAGTATTTTTCTTAATTCCTTTGGAGTACTGACTGGTTATTCTCTAAAGCATGTGAAGTATGTGAATAAAATGTATGTATGTGCATATATTAGGGTTGCTTGTTGGTCGTTTAAGGCTCAGTTGAGACGTGTCTGAGTGAGTGAATATGTAGTCGATTTAAATTTATGTTTAGGGAATACTTATATTTATTAATAAGCTAATATTAAATTAACTATTCAGTCTGGTGCCATTAAATTTAGTGAGAAATACGAAATGGTATATGTTAATCTTTTTTAATATACCTCACAATATCGTTTGACCTACTTGCATCTATCTTTAAACATACAAATCTAGATAACGATCTAGAGCCAGCACAGACGCACACACACAGACACACACACACACACAGACCACTACCACCACCACTCAATAATTGATATGTACGTCCGTTAACAAAATAACCGCTGAACAATCAAACAGCGCTCTGCACTTAGCCGGCTCAGGTACCTGTGACCTGTACACGTAACAACGCGTAGTTAGCGAACACCGCGCGGAGCTAAATCTGTCTAAAGTAACCATTTAGAAATGGAGCTTTCATTGAAATTTGGATATCGACTTTGTAAAGTTTAGACTGATACTTGGAAGGGAAATAAAAATATTTTCATTTCACAGTTTCTGACTGTAAACGCGAGGGTTAGGGGCTCGACTCTCACTCGGGGGAATGGATTATTTTTATTACTTCACTCACCAGAGCGAGGAAAGAGTAATAAGACATAGAGCGACGTTGAGTTCCGACACTCTTTTTTATGAAAACACAGGAGCAACAGATACAGCGTGAACTATAATATAATATGTCGGTAGGTAGTAGCGCTTATCGCCGGACCCCGTGGTCCAGTGGGACGACGTTTAACTGCAGTCGCGACGATTGTGCATGGTGTGGTATGAAAAAGCGCAGCGTTGTATTCCGCCATTTCACGCGCAATGTAAGACACTAGGCCGTCACTGACTTCTCTGCTATGGGGGATATATACGGGGAAAGTGAAAAATGTAATGACTTATTACTATACTTCTACACATTATTTGAATATTTTTCATAAAATTTCGAAAATATCTATAAGATTTGTTATGGAAAATACTAAAACGATAAATACGTCGGCAGCAAGAATATATTGTGTTTAGTTTGGTTCAGTCAGTAACAGGATTACGGGAGGGTCCACAAAAGACTTTCAAAGATACTCAATAAGCTTTGAAGACAGAGAACATGCGGTAAGTTTATTATTATTTATTGAAGTTTTCAAACTGCATTTTAAAATAAATTCTGGAGATATAACCATGCCGGCGCAGTTGTGAGGAGTTTCTTTGTATGGGATCGTAATAGGTTCAAATGAACCTTATCATTGATAGATAAGGCGCCATGCAGCGTTGAGTTTCGCAATAATAAATAAACGAAAAGTAGAAAACAATGTGTTGTAACACTTAGTTATTTCTACCCTAAACGAAAGACACATTCAAATAAAAGACCAAAAGTGTAATACTATGCAGTTTTTACTCACTTAATGTCTAAGTAGTCGAATTTTCGAAACAGATTCGGAGAATACTAACAATGAATCATAAAAACCCATATAATATAAAATGTATTATTTCCATAATAATGTTTTAATAAATACCATTTTTTCCCATTCCCTTCGTAGTTTTCAATACATACTCGTAGCATATCACTGCCCTCCACTCCCTGACCTAACGACCTCCCAAATCTCGACTTCCTAAGTGTACTAGTTTCGTCTGTGAGTTGTGTCAGTCACTAACTGTAAAGACAAGTTTAATTTCTTCTTTAGAACACAATAAGCTCCCGAAATATCACTATTCTGCCAATATTGAGAATATATGTAGTTTTAAAGAACAGACATAGTAAACTCATTTCCGACCGAGCGCAATCAATATTAGCTAGAAATAAGAAAGATTGCAATATTGTTTTATATTTTTTCCAATATTCCCACTGCATTAACCGATCTGCTCCGTCCGTCACGTACTCACGGGTACTGGCGGGTGCTGGCGAGTGCTGGCGAGCACGACGTGGCGCGTGGCGCGTCCGAGTCGGGAGCGATGCATCTTCTGTTTTAATACATCATTTGCTCCGAGCTAAGTGCGACGGACGGACGGTGTTGGCGATCAAATTTAATATTTATTGGAAGAGGGCGGCGATCAATCAACCGGACGCTGCTCCTCGCTGATTGTACGTACCGGGATGTAGGCGCGTCCAACACCCTGCACAGGCCCAGGCCTTCTAGAACTAAATATATATCTAAAACTAAATATATTATTATGTACATTTGTTTCCCTTTTTTCCATTTCTGTAGCAGTATTAGGGAAACATAACACTGTATTTCGTCTGACTAGTTCAACGGAACTATATACGATATTAGCAATTACACGCGTCTAACCAACTCTTCAGCTTAATAATAGATTTAGATACCAAATCTAAGATAACGTAACGAATCCACAAACACCAAAAAATAAGTATACTCGAGATGACTGAAGTCCGCAAGTTACTAGAAGCAAGAGGAAAATAAAACAAGAAGAACGCGTTATGGAAGGTACGTCCATACAATTTAATCAGGAATTGGCTTTCGTTTTACAAAGACGCAATTTTGTGGCCGCTGGACGCGAGGGCCGATTCACTAAAATAGATTTATTATACAAATCCTTTTTATCTCTCTCATATTTGTGAAGGGCAACAGAGGTAGTCCAGCGTTGAGACACTGCGTCCTCTATTATCTTGTAATCTTTTAAAACAGACAACGAATTTACTTTACTTACAAATGAGCTTGCTCGAGTAAATCAAACCTCACAATCGTTGTGTACACGAGAGACAAAACAGAGTATATAAAAAAAACCATTGTGACATATTAATTAAATGACTACGGACGACGTAAACTTGTCACAAAGCTAGACATGAAACCTATATAAATGTAAATTCAATAACAATAGTAGGCGACGTAGATCTCAGCCCAATGTCTCATAACCCACAAAAAGGAGTTCTGAGCTATAAATATTAAATTTGGCGTGTCTTGGCTTGCATCTGCTACCACTAACCGTCCGTTTAAAAATTCAACAATGCGTTATCGCGGCTCCCCCCCCTCCCCCATGTACCCCCCCTGTACCCCCCTCCCACTAACGCGCGGCCGGTTGTGTAGTGGCGATACACTTTTAAACCTAATTTCTTATGGGTTTTGCTCTTAAAAAGTAATTATTATGTTTATTAATACTAACACTTTTGTATCTATTATATATACTTTTATTGTGGTTGAAGTCAGTCTGGTGAGTGGTTGCAGAATGGTTGCTTGGGACGGTTGTAGGTTCGATAGCCCGGCGCGGCAAGGACAGTAAGTAAATGAAATACAGTTTTAAACTAATTCGATTATTTTTTTTTTTTTTTAATTTTTAATTTTTGTAATATGTTTTTTTATTTTTTAATTGTAGTTTTTTTACACTTCCAAACAACGTCCCTGATTTAGACTTTAAGTAGAATTAAATATTTATGAGCTAAAAATATTATAATATATTCCCTAATCAGAAATCAGCTCTAGGACCACGGCATTGCTATAGTGTCTTAACGACTGATCCACAACAACATTTAATACTCCTACTACGCCTATAATTTTACCCTCAAAGCTCGTCGTAGGAGACCAGATTGACAAGCCGACGAATATTCAATACATTTTGATACGATAGTCGCCGTCCGGAGCAAATTCGATTAAATGTACCAACTTTAGCACTGATTACCGCGTTTGTGACGTCTGACTCAGTCGTTAAAAGCTTTATACTTAAATTGGAGCTTGCTGGTTCATTTCCCATGAAATTAAAGTTCAATAACGTCATAGGGAATTTTGGTATTTTGTGCTTCAGCGTATTCTGCGAAGCCTTACTTTTTGATATTCTATGTAGTGCATTAAGACTTTTAAACAATCATCGTCGATCCTAGAACCTGAGCTGGTTTATCTATGCTTATAATAAAATCGTAACTGATCGGCGTCTATACATGGAAAATATATCAAAAAAAAATATTATTGGGGACCAAAATAATGATTTTTTTATTTTTTTTGTCTGAGCGTTTGTCCAAGCTAATCTCAGAAATGGCTTAACCGATTTAAATGCAGTTTTAACTATTGGATTCTGGCGAGCTTCACTTAATATTTAGTGTTTATTTTATTACAATCGGTTCGTAAATAAAATAGTTATATCAATTTAAAGTGTGTTGCTCACAAAATTGCTACTTGCTAAACAAGTTATTTTATACAACTGTTTTATTGAATTGACTAAATCTTCAGTTTTCTATGTTTTCTTGTTTGATATTGTTTACAATATATTGTTTGTATGGTGATAGAAAAAATCTAAGACTGTATGATGATAAAATACACCGACATTTCATGATTTAGGATTTTCTAATGTGAATGTTTACACCCTCTCAAGCAGCTACGTAGTGCTTGTAATTTCTCACTGAAAGACAGCGGGGGTTGTGGAGCAATATATAATCTATTTTCTATCCCAGTATTTTCGCGGAATCGGAATGTATGCGCCAATAACTACGGTTTACCGAGACATGTCAAATAACAATATCAAATAAATTCCCAAAATACTTAAATTACGATTTATTTCATGCGTAAAAGAATAGATAACGATATTAAAATAATTAATTCTTGTATTTTTGTACCTCAAAAGGAAAAAACGGTATCCTGATAGGATTACCTTGTTGTCCGTCAGTCCGTATGTCACGACCATTTTACTCAAGATCGCGTTATATCGAGCTGAAATTAATATCAGATATTCAGGCGTATCGGGGCCTTTTTAATTCATTCTAATCAAAACCTATAGGGTACTTCGATTGGACCTACAGTTATAAAATTTGGCACGAAGAAAGACAATACAAATAAAAGAAAACTTTTGAAAAAATTATAGATATTACACATAAAAAAATAATTACAAACTTATTTTTATAGTTCATTTCAAATAAAATGATTGCATACGCCCGCTAACTTAAGTTTGTATATTTTATTCGCTGCGTAATTAAAACCTAAACGGTAATCCTACAACCCTGAAACGTCGGTGGGCGTGTCCGACTCGCGCTTGGCTGGCTTTTTTTTTCAATTACTCTTATATAAACATTTGTACAGTGCAAGCGGCCGTAGCCGCGCGGGGGCTGCAAGTATAAAATATATTCGCGTTGAGTGCCATCATCTCATACGCTTTACTTTTAATCTTTGGGAGATATCCTCTCAATCTCTTCGTAGAGAACGTCTCTATTTCGTTAAAATGTAAATAACTAAGATTCACTCTCACTATGTTTCACTATTTTCTATTTATTCTCCAAAATGGGAAACCGTATAAAAAAATTGAAAAATTCCAGCATGACCCTTACAATTTTAGATACAATCTGAACATTATTATATGTATTTGTTGAGCGTCGCCGCATTGTTTATTCCGCGGCGGCGCGTGTACTTCATAAATTCCTGGAGACGTACCTCGTGCAGCATCTTCACTTGTCCCGCATCTAAATATTTCATATTTGTTACGGCGCGGCGGTGGCGGTGGTGGCGGTGGTGGTGGTGGTG